>LNAC01001591.1:97327-111955 GCA_002007465.1 Ailurus styani
TCAAGATTAAAAGCTTTTGCACAGCAAAGGAAACAGTCAACAAAACCAAAAGACAACTGACAGAATGGGAGAAGATATTTGCAAATGACATATCAGATAAAGGGCTAAATTCCAAAATCTATAAAGAGCTTCTCAAACTCAATACCCATAAAACAAATAACCCATTGAAGAAATGGGCAGAAGACATGAATAGACATTTCTCCAAAGAAGACATCCAAATGGCCAACAGACACAGGAAAAAGTGCTCAACATCACTCGGCATCAGAGAAATAGAAATCAAAACTACAGTGAGATACCACCTCACACCAGTCAGAATGGCTAAAATCAACAAGTCAGGAAATGACAGATGTTGGCAAGGTTGTGGAGAGAGGGGAACCCTCCTACACTGTTGGTGGGAATGCAAGCTGGTTTAGCCACTCTGGAAAACAGTGTGGAGATTCCTCAAAAAGTTGAAAATGGAGCTACCCTACGACCCAGGAATCGCACTACTGGGTATTTACCCTAAAGATACAAAGGTAGTGATCCTCAGGGGCACGTGCACCCGAATGTTCATAGCAGCAATGTCCACAATAGCCAAGCTGTGGAAAGAACCTAGATGTCCATCAACAGATGAATGGATAAAGAAGAGGTGGTATATATATACAATGGAATAGCATGCAGCTATCAAAAGAAAGGAAATCTTGCCATTTGCTACTACGTGGATGGAACTGGAGGGTATTATGCTGAGTGAAAAAAGTCAATCAGAGAAAGACAATTATCATATGGTTTCTCTGATATGAGGAACTTTAGATTCAGGGTGGGGTGTTGTGGGGGATAGGGAGTGAAAATTAATGAAACAAGATGGGATGGGGAAGGAGACAATCCATAAGAGCCTCTAATCTCACAAAACAAACTGAGGGTTACTGGGGGGTGGGAGGGTAGGGATGGGGTGGGTGGGTTATGGACATTGGGGAGGGTTTGTGCTTTGGTGAATGCTGTGAAAGATGTAAGCCTGATGATTCACAGACCTGTACCCCAGGGGCAAAGAATAAAAAATAAAAAAAAATGTTAAAATAGTATAAGGTAAAGAATTAAAATAAAAGAGTAAGAAAAAAATTCAAAGAATTTACCTTTGAACGACTAAAGAATCATGGGGGAAAAGCCATTAATTCTCTGTGTTGCTTTCCCCTAGCTCTGGAGTTGCACAATTCTCAGCGATCTTGAACTTGTCTTTGGCTGGATTTTCTTGCTGGTCTTCTGGGGGAGGGGTCTGTTGCTGTGATTCTCAAGTACCTTTGCCTGAGGCAGAATCGCACCACCCTAGCCAGAGGCTAAGCTTTGTAATCAGCTCATGTTCGCGCTCAGGGGCTTTTGTTCCCTGAACACTTTCCATACAGCTTTAGAGGATGGCACTGAAATTGGCGGCTCCCAGGCTCTGACCCGGACGACCTGAGAGCTCGGGGGCCTGATTCCTCCGTGCGCCCTCAGATTAAAGCAGTCTGTCCCTCCTGTCTCCCTGGTCTCCCGCCACACTCTGAGCTCATCCAGCCCGTGATCGAGTGTTCCTCTCTCTGGTGCATGGCCCCTTTTAGAATATCCAGACCCTGCAGATTTCTGCAGCTGCTCCCATGCCCCTCCTCCTGGAGGAGGCAGGAGGGTGTCTCTCCAGATCTTCTTCCCATGGGGTCCCTGCTCAAAGAGCAGCGGCCCGACTGTGCTTTGGATCACAGCCCAATGTAACACTGAGCTGAGAGACACCTTTTCAGCTCACCTCCATCTCTCCTATCCGCTTCTCTCCTCTGATACCTGGAAGTTCTGTCATGCTCAGAAACCCCAGGCTTTTTGTGTCCCCGTGGGTCCTGAGATCACACTGTCCCTGCGAGGGCCTCTGGGGCGACGACCCTCAGTGGAGCCGACTTCTAAAAGTTCCAATTTTGTGCTCCGCTGCTCTTTCATTTGCTGGTAGCCAGCCCCTCCCCCTGGTGTCTATCTTTCTGTCGCTTCCAATTAACTTCTCCGCACGTCCTACCTGCCGGAAAGTGGTCGATTTTCTGTTCCTAGAATTGTTGCTCTTCTTCTCTTCGATCTCCTGTAGAATTTTTAGGTGTTCAGAATAGTCTGATAGGTATCTGGGTGAATTTCTGGGACCTCATGATAATTGGTCTCCTACTCCTCCACCTCTTGCCACTTCTCCCTGTTGAAATTTTCTATTTCTTCCTTTTCCTGCTTTGCTAGTTTATATGTTTCTGGGAATTTATCCATTTCTTCCAGGTTGTCCAATTTATTGGCGTATAGTTTTTAATAATATTCTTTTATCAAAATGGAAAACTTTGGCCCAGTGAAGGAAACAATCAACAAAACTAAAACTCATGCTACACAGTGGGAGAAGATATTTGCAAATGACATATCTGATAAAGAGTCAGTATCCAAAATATATTATAAAGAACTTAAAAAACACAGCAACCAAAAACAATGGAATTTAAAATTGGGCAGCAGATATGTATAGAAATTTTCCTGAAGAAGACATACAGAGAGTCAACAGACACACGAAAAGATGCTCAAAATCACTCATCATCAGTGAAATACAAATTAAAACTTCAATGAAATGTCACCTCACACCTGTCCGAATGGCTAAAATCACCAACACAAAAAAATAACGTGTGTTGGCAAGGATGTGGAGAAAGGGGCATCCTACTGCACTGCTGGTGGGAATGCAAACTGTGCCGCCATTATGCAAAAGAGTATGGAAGTTCCTCGAAAATTAAAAATAAAACTATCCTTTGATCTAACATTTGCACTATTAGGTATTTATCCAAAGGATACAAAAATACTCTTTCTAAGGGATACACGAACCCCAATGTTTGTAGCTGCATTATCAACAATAGCCAAATTATGGAAAGAACCCAAATATCCATCAACTGATGAATGGATAAAGATGTGGTACATATATATATATAATGGAATATTACTCAGTCATATAAAAGAATGAAATCTTGATGAAGTTCCAAGATGGCAGAGTAGTAGGGGGACTCTGAAATTGTCTCATCCTTCAAACACAACTAGATCAACCTTCAACTATTTTGAACAACTAAGAAGAGAATTGGAGTATTACAGAAACAATCTGCAGTTAGAAGGACTGAATCTGGCAGAAGCAAGGTTTGGAGACCTGTACTTGGGGGTTGGAAAGCCACAAGGCCAGAAAGGGGAGGAAGCCTCATTTGCGTAGCAAAGTAAGCAAAGAAAGGGGGAGAAAGTTGGAAATATTGCTGTGATTTGTGACTCCACAGTAAATTGTGGCAAGTGGATTTCCCTGGGTTGCTCAGTGAGAGATTGCTCTCCATCCTGGAGGGCATTTGGAAGAGCATATTTGTCTTTTCCAAAAACGAATGGGCAGCCAGAGAGCCATTTTTGGGAGCTCAACAGTGGGGTCAGAGGAGTGCACAGAAGGTGGAACACCTAACTTTTCAGTGTGAGCCATAATAAACTTAAACCTCTACACACACCAAACCACCGTTTTTCTGGGACCAAGTGAATATATGTACAGACTGGTACAGATCATGGATTACCACACCACCACTTTTTTGCTCTTTGCCACAATAGATTCAAGACTCTATGAGTGCTTTTCTGGGACAGAGGGCAGTAGAAGACTGCAGATCAGTCAAGTGCAGATGGCTGATATCCTAGCTCCAGCTTTTCCCTGAGAATTATAATAAACTCTAGTTTCTGTGTGTGCCATGTGCAAAGGCTTTTTGGGAATGAGATTGTGCTGGGCATGCCCTGAGCTCCCTGCCTGGAGAGTGGGGATGGGAGTGGGGATTCACATTACCAGGCCCTTTAAAACTTAGAGTTTGAATCCTAGCCACTAGCCAAAGATAAAATACAGGAGATATGTGGCTCTGGGCATGCTGACAACTTGAACACAGACAGGTTAGGGCAGGGAGCTGACAGATAAGGGCTGGAATCAGAGGAGATTGCTTTCTTTTCTAAGAGGGCTTCCTGAGCAGTGACTGCCAGGATTTCCAATAACCAGGGGCAAAAGGGTGAGGTGACACCATATTCTACCTCTGCCACTATCCCTACCTCCTTCAGCCTACCAGCATAGTCAGACTCCTGAGAGAAACATAGCACCACTAGTGGAGGCTGGAATCCTCTACACCAAACCTTGCCCCCCCTGACCTGGCAGGAGCATCTTTACAAGGGCAAGTCAGCTTGTGAGCCAGTAGAGCAAGCCTCTCCTTCAGAAGATCAACACAAACCCTTGCATATAACAAGTCTATTGACTTAAAAAAAAAAAAACCTCCAAAACATCAGCTTCTGGATTAACTTCACAAACAAATCAAAGTGTACCTACTTAGGAACAAACAGTCCCCACTACAAGTAAGGAGAAACTCTATAGAGGAAGGAGCAGTGAGAAAAAGCAGCCAAAACTCAACAACAGAGTGTACAGAGCATACACCAGAATCATTTCATGAATATATTGTTATTGTTGTTGTTGATGATATCACTATTTCCTTTTTGTTCCCTTTCTCTTTCTTTCCTCCATTCTTTTCTGGACAAAATGACTAGGAGAAATTCACAAAAAAAGGAAAAACCAGAGGTAGTACTCTCTGCCATAGACTTAATAAATATGGATATAAGAAAGATGTTGGAACTAGAATTCAAAACATTTATTAAGATATTAACTGGGGCTGAGAAAAGCAGAGACACTAGAAAAACCCTTGCTGCAGAAATAAAAGAGCTAAAATATAATGAAGCCAAAATTAACAATGCTATTACTGGATGCACTCAGAAATGGAGTCTCCAACTGTTAGGGTAAATGAGGCAGAAAAGAGTCAATGATAGATAAGGTAAAATAATAGAAAGTAAGGGAGTTGGGAAAGAGAGAGAAAAACAACTACTGGATCATGAAGGGAGGTTTTGAGAAATCAGTGATACCACAAAGTGCAACAATATTTGAACAATAGCGGTCCTGGAAGATGAGGAAAGAGAGGGGCACAAGGTTTATTTGAACAATATATAGCTGAGAACTCCCCTAACCTGGGGAAGGAAGAAGACATTCAAGTCCAGGAAGTGCAAAGAATCTCCCCCAAATCAATAAAAATAGGTCTAACACCCTGACATGTAATAGTGAAGCTGGCAAATTTCAGAGATAAAAAGAAAATCCTGGAAGAATATTGAGACAAGAGGAGGCTGAAGTCCTCTACACCAAGTAGAGGATTATAGGCTTCTTAAACTACAAGGGTAGAAACATAACGCTGGCAGCAGGCATGTCCACAGAGACCTGGCAGACCAGAAAGGACTAGTACTATATATTCAAGGTGCTAAAAGAGAAAAACGTGAAGCCTAGAAATCCTAGCCTCAGCAATCAGACAATAAAAAGAAATAAAAGTCATTCAAGCTGGCAAGAAGAAGTCAAACTCTCACTTTTGGCAGATGACATGATACTGTATATGGAAAACCCAAAGGACTCTAACCCAAATTTCTAGAACTCAAACAGCAATTCAACAACATGGCAGTATATAAAATCAATGCAGAGAAATCAGATGCAAAAAAAAAAAAATCAGTTGTATTTCTACACACTAGCAATGAGATAGAAGAAAGACAAATTAATGAATTGATCCCATTTATAATTGCACCAAAAACTGTAAGATACCTAAGAAGAAACCAAACCAAAGAGGTAAAGTATCTATACTCTCAAAACTACAGAACACTTATGAAAGAAATAAAGGAAGACACAAAGAGATGTAAAAACATTCCATGTTCATGGATTGGAAGAATAAATATTGTTAAAATGTCTATGCTACATAGATCAATCTACACATTCAGTGTAATCCATATCAAAATAGCATGGACACTTTCCACAGAGCTGGAACAAATAATCCCAAAATTTGTACGGAATCAATAAAGACCCTGAATATCCAGAGTAATGTTGAAAAACAAAACCAAAGCTGGGGATATCACAATGCCAAACTTCAAGCTATATTACAAAGCTGTGATCATCAAGATAGTATGGTACTGGCTCAAATACAGATATAGATCAATGGAACAGAATAGAGAAGACAGAAATAGATCCTCAACTCTATGGTCAACTAATTTTTGACAAAGCAGGAAAGAATATCCAATGGAAAAAAGGATAGTCTCTTCAATAAATGGTGCTGGGAGAATTGGGCAGCCAGATGCAGAAGAATGAAACTGGACCATTCTCTTACACCATACATAAAGATAAATTCAAAATGGATGAGAGACTTCAATGTGAGACAAGAATCCATCAAAATCCTAGAGGAGAAGACAGGCACAACCTCTTTGACCTTGGCCTCAGCAACTTCTTGTAAGACACATCTCTAAAGGCAAGGGAAACAAAAGCAAAAATGAACTTTTGGGACTTCAAGATAAAAATCTTCTTCACCACAAAGGAAATAGTCAACAAAGCTAAAAGGCAACCTATGGAATGGGAGAAGATATTTGCAAATGACATATCAGATAAAAGATTAGTATCCAAGATCTATAAAGAACTTCTCAAACTTAACACCCCCAAAACAAAGATTATAGTCAACGAATAGGCAGAAGACATGAAGAGACATTTCTCCAAAGAAGATATACAAATGGCCAACAGACACATGAAAAAATGCTCCATATCACTTTCCATCAGGGAAATACAAATCAAAACCACCATGAAATGCCACACTACACCAGTGAGAATGTCTACAATTAACAAGAGAGGAAACAACAATTGTTGGAAAAGATATGGAAAAAGGGGAACCCTCTTACACTGTTGGTGGGAATGCAAGCTGATATAGCCACTCTGAAAAACAGTATGGAAGTTCTTATGTAGTTAAAAATAGAGCTACCCCACAATTCAGTAAGTGCATTACTAGCTATTTACCCCAAACCTACAGATGTAGTGAAACGAAGTGGCACCTGCACCATAATGTTCATAACAGCAATGTCCACATAACCAAACTGTGGAAAGACACAAGATATCCATTGACTGATGAATGGATATAGAAGATGTGTAATATATACCCACATATCTCTCTCTATATATACACAATGGAATATTACTCAGTCATCAGAAAGGATGAATACTTACCTTTACATTGATGTGGATGTAACTGGAGGGTATTATGCTGAGTGAAATAAGTCAATCAGAGAAAGGCAATTATATGGTTTACCTCATAGATTGAATATAAGAAACAGCACAGAGGATCATAGGGGGAGTGAGGGAAAACAGAATGGGAAGTCATCAGAGAGAGAAAAATCAGGAGAGACTTTTAACTACAGAAAACAAACTGAGGTTTGCTGGAGGGAAGGTGGGGGGGAGGGGTAATTGAGTGATGGTTACTAAGGACAGCATATGAGGTGATGTGTACTGGGTGTTATACGAAATTGATAAATTATTTAACACTACATCTGAAATTATGTATGTACTCTATGTTGGCTAATTGAATTTAAGTTAAAAAAAAAAGAAGACATACACATGGCCAAGACACATGAAAAAATTTTCAACATGACTCATCATCAGGGAAATACAAATAAAAACCACGATGAGATACCACTTCACAGCAATCAGAATGGCTAAAATTAACAAGTATGGAAATGGTAGATGTGGGCAAGAATGGGGAGAAAGGGGAACTCTCTTACCCTGCTGGTGGGAATGCAAGCTGGTACAACCATTCTGGAAAACAGTTCCTTAAAAAGTTTAAAATAGAGCTACCCTATGACCTGACAATTGCACCACTAGGTATTTACTCAAAGGATACAAATGTTATCATCTTAAGGGGCATATGTATCCCCATTGTTATAGCAGTAATGTTCACAATACACAAAGTATAGAAAGAGGCCAGATGTCCATCAACAGATGAATGGATAAGAAATAATTGGTATATATGCAGAATGGAATATTATTCAGTCATCAAAAGGATGAAATCTTACCATTTGTAACGACATGGATGGAACTGGAGGGTATTATGTTTAGCAAAATAAGTCAATCAGAGAAAGGCAATAGCCCTATTGTTTCACTAATATGTGGAATTTAAGAAATAAAAAATTAGATCATAGGGGAAGGGAGGGAAAATAAATAAGACAAAATAAGACAAAACATAAAAGACTTAACCACAGGAAAGAAAGTGAGGGTTGCTGGAGGACGGTTGGGAGGTATTGTGTAACTGGGTGTTGGGCATTAAGGAGGGCATGTGATGTAATGAGCATGGGGTGTTATATGCACTTGAACAATTGAGTTCTGCATCTGAAACTAATGATACACTATATGTTAATTTAATTGAATTTAAATGAAATAAGATTAAAAAAAGAATGAAATCTTGCTCTTTGCAACAACATAGATGGAGCTAGAGAGTATAATGCTCAGTGATGTAAGTCAATCAGAAAAAGAAAAATACTGTATGATTTCACTCATATGTGGTATTTAAGAAGCAACAAATGAGTAAAGAAATAAAAAAGAGAGAGAGAAAGATGGTTACCAGAGAGACAGTAGGTATAGGGATGGGTGAAGTAGGTGATGGGGATTAAGGAGCATATTTATGATGAACATTGGGTGATTATGGAATTGTTGAACCAACTGTATTGTAATGCTGAAACTAATATAACACTGTATGTTAACTATAATGCAACTAAAATGAAATGAAGTGAAATAAAATAAAATAAAATAAAAAATGATAACATAAATAAAATAATAAAATAATATAAAATAGGTTGTTGAGTTGGGGGACCCATGAGGAAATAAGAAAACTTTCTATGGTGGTTGAAGTGTTCTATATCTTGTTTTAGAATGGTTATTTAGGTATACACAACCACTAGTCTCCTTGAACTTAACACTTTTGATCTGTATATTTTATTGTATGTTAAAAAAAGTATGTGAAAGCACGTGTAGTTTTTAAAATTTGCATTGATACAGAAGCATCTCTCAAATGCAGTTAATTTATTAAAATGTTATTAATACTATTGATGCGGAATGAAGTTTTAAAATGCATACCACTTAGTGTAAGTGGTGATGATTCAAGCAAATATGTTCTGAGTTTAAAACTAAAAAAAAATCAGAAATACAAAGGGAAACAAAGTAGTCACTTCTTGGTAAAGGATGGACAGACTAAGAATGAGTATAGTTATTTTTGTCCAACGTAAGTCAGTAAGATTGGCTGATCTATGGGATTTTAGAAAGGAGAAGAATCATAAAAACCTTAAACATTTTTTTGCTTGCATATTTTAATAGATAAAGAAACTACTGAAGTACAAAGAAGTAAATTTTCGAGGGCTATATAGAGACCAGAATTTTTTTTGCACTATTTTAAAACCATTTAGATATCCAAATGGCAATATCATGACAGTTGTAAGTATGGATAACATTTAGGGATGATATCAGGATGACACATATTGGTATTTAGGACTAAGCAACTACAGATTCTAGATAAAGCAATCTGAGTGGGTGACATATAATTAAACATAAAAGAGACCATTCTTATGCCCCAAAGAATTTTTCATTAAAGGGAGTAAACATGATGGTACAGAGAGAGAAAGGAGGGTTGCTGAATGAAGTTTTTGTTTTTCAGACCATGATGGGATCTAGTTCATAACTGTAGGTTTGGGACTCAGAGGAATGGGCAACTTTTTTCTAAAAACTATGAAAGAAAATACATAGGCACAGATGAAAATAGGTCAGTACAGTTTATCTATTTGAAGTTTTCTTCCCATTGAACTTTACCTATTTTTCAGAGAAATAAGAAAGCCAACAGCTTAGAATAAAGATGGGGAGATGTGTTTGAAAGCTTAAGAAGAAAGAATTCAGTATGGAATGGTCAATAAAGGAGTATAAAAGGGAATGTACCTGGAAATGTAGGATGATTCCTGCGCAGCATGGAAGGTTCACACAATATTAAAGGGAATGAATACAAAGGGAAAGAGTAACCTGGTTGTATATTTTTTTCCAGCAACATTAAGATGCATAAGTGCTAGATTAGATTTTGTGAAGTGTTTCATTTAACAAGAATATGTGGTTCAGTGAAAGAAATATTATAATGCAAGACAGGTGAAGGGAATACCAGGCTTCTAAAAAGTAGTAATGATAAAAGGATATAAGTTGGATCAGGAGAGAAGTGAGGACTAGTTTGAAGGACTGTGGAAAGATGCTTAGAAGAATGAAATGGAACAAATTAGGCTGAGAAATTTTAGAATTACAATAAGGGTCCCACACATTTCTCTGATACTTGTCTTTCATTACACAGTACTAACTTCTTTGAATGCATGTGACTCCCTCCTGGTGGGATTGCTCTGTCTGTGGGAACATGCCACACTTAAGTGTAGGCAAGTCTGGGCACTTTTCATAACAGAAATCATCCCTCAACAAGGATAAGCATTAGTGGATAAGCATTCCTCAATAAAATACTAGCCGATAGGATCCAACAGCACATTAAAAGGATTATTCACCATGACCAAGTGGGATTTATTCCCGGGCTGCAATGTTGGTTTGACATTCGCATATCAATCAATGTGATATAAGACATTAATGAAATAAAGAAAAGAAACATATGATCCTCTCAACAGATGCTGAAAAAGCATTTGACAAAGTAGAGCATCCTCTCTTGATCAAAACTCTTCACAGTGTAGGGATAGAGGGTACATACCTCAATATCATCAAACCATTTATGAAAAACCCACAGCGAATATCATTCCCAATGGAGAAAAACTGAGAGCTTTTCCTCTAATTTCAGGAACACAGCAGGGCTGTCCACTGTCACCACTGCTATTCAACATAGTACTAGAAGTCCTAGCCTCAGCAATCAGACAACAAGAAATAAGAGGCATCCAAATCAGCAACGAAGAAGTCAAACTATCACTCTTTGCAGATGATATGATACTTTATGTGGAAAAACCAAAGGACTCCACTCCAAAACTACTGGAACCCATACAGGAATTCAGTAAAGTGTCAGGATATAAAATTAATGCACAGAAATCAGTTGCATTTCTATATACCAACAACAAAACAGAAGAAAGAGAAATGAAGGAGTCACACCCAAAACCATATGATACCTAGGAATAAACCTAAGCAAACAGGCAAAGCATCTGTACTCAGAAAACTATAAAGTACTCATGAAAAAAATGGAGGAAGAGATGAAGAAATGGAAAAACGTTCCATATTCATGGATTGGAAGAACAAATAGTGTGAAAATATCTATGCTACTTAGAGCAATCTACACATTTAATGCAATCCTCATCAAAATACAAGCAATTAATTTCAAAGACATGGAATAAATAATCCTAAAATTTATATGGAACCAGAAAAGACCCCAAATAGCCAAAGAAATGTTGAAAAAAAAAAAAGCAAAGTTGGCAGCATCACAATTCCAGACTTCAACTCTATTACAGAGTTGTCATCATCAAGACAGTGTGGTATTGGCACAAAAACAGACACATTGATCAATGGAACAGAATAGAGAGCCCAGAAATGGACTCTCAACTCTATGGTCAACTAATCTTTGACAAAACAGGAAAGAATGGCCAATGGGAAAAAGACAGTCTCTTCAACAAATGGTGTTGGGAAAACTGGACATCCACATGCAGAAAAATGAAACTGGATCATTTCCTTACACCACACACAAAAATAGACTCAAAAAGGATAAAAGACCTCAATGTGAGAAAGGAATCCATCAAAATCCTTGAGAAGAACATAGGCAGCAACCTCTTTGACATCAACTGCGGCAACTTCTTTCTAGGAACATCACCAAAGGCAAGGGAAGCAAGTGCAAAAATGAACTATTGAGACTTCATCAAGATTAAAAGCTTTTGCACAGCAAAGGAAACAGTCCACAAAACCGAAAGACAACTGACAGAATGGGAGAAGATATTTATTAGTGACATATCAGATAAAGGGTTTGTATACAAAATCTATAAAGAACTTTTCAAACTCAACACCCATAGAACAAATAACTGAGTCAAGAAATGGGCAGAAGACATGAACAGATATTTCTCCAAAGAAGACATCCAAATGGCCAATGGACACATGAGAAAGGGCTCAACATCACTAGGCATCAGGGAAATACAAATCAAAACCACAGTGAGATACCACCTCACACCAGTCAGAATGGCTAAAATCAACAAGTCAGGAAACGACAGATGTTGGCGAGGATGCAGAGAAAGGGGAACCCTCCTACACTGTTGGTGGGAATGCAAGCTGGTGCAGCCACTCTGGAAAACAATATTGAGGTTCCTTAAAAAGTTGAATATAGAGATACCCTACAACCCAGCAATCGTACTCCTGTTTATTTACCCTGAAGATACAAAGGTAGTGATCCTCAGGAGCACATGCACCCAAATTTTATAGCAGCAATGTCCACAATAGCCAAGCTATGGAAAGAACCTAGATATCCATCAACAGATGAATGGATAAAGAAGATGTGGTATACACACACACACACACACACACACACACACACACACACAATGGTATACTATGTAGTCGTCAAAAGAAATGAAATCTTGCCCTTTGCAATGATGTGGATGGAACTAGGGGGTATTATGCTAAGCAAAATAAGTCAATGAGAGAAAGATAATTATCATATGATCTCTCTGATATGAGGAACTTGAGGGGCGGGGGTGTCGTGGGGGGTAGGGAGGGAAAAAATGAAACAAGATGGTATTGGGAAGGAGACAAACCATAAGACACTCTTAATATGGTGAAACAAAGTGCGGTTTACTGGAGGGTGCAAGAGCAGGGATAGGGTGGATGGGTTATGGCCATTGGGGAGGGTTTGTGCTATGGTGAGTGCTGTGAAAGGTGTAAGCCTAATGATTCATAGACCTGTACCCGTGGGGCTAATAATAATAATAATAATAATAATAATAATAATAATAATAGAAGCTAAGTTGGAAGGGCCCTGGATGGAATGTCAGAGGTTAGTACCATGCTTGAATACTTAAAAATAGATTATAGTTGCCCCAAAATATATTCATAGCTTACACCCTGCAAATCCAAACAATTCAAGTGTCAACTGTGTCAAGTAATAATCTCAGTCATAGTGGATGCCAGATGTGGTATTTTATGAAAATATCCCCAAAGCCTCTGGCCCTTGTGGTTATTATCTTTCACAGATTTAGAAGACCATCATAATTATCTAAGTTCAGATAGATGCATGGTTCAGCCTATGAAAAGTATGTAATGGGGAAATTGAGATACCATTACCCTAATCATTTGTCTTCCAGAGGATGTGTTAATTTTAATCACTAGAAGGAGGGACGACCCTAATCAATTTCCATTGTCCTGGGATTAACAACAGTGTCCATTAATGCTTATCACCAAATTGTGTTAAAACTTTTGCTCTTTCAAAAAAAAACCCCTCCCCCAAATCATCACATTGATCCCCTGTACCTTTTGTATTATCTTAATCACACCAGGTATCATGAAGTGGCAAGTTACACAGATACATTTGAGGACACGTATATATCTTTCTTAGGACACTTTACCATAGCCTTATCTCATAAAATGTGGAAAATGCGTTATTTTCCATTGCTATCAAAGAAAAAATGAAAAACCTTTCATATTGACTTGGAATGAGCAGTGGTTTAAATGTATACTCTTACCTTAGGGAATGGTATCTCAAGTTCCATTATATACTTTTCATAGACTGAACCATGCAGACATCCCATAGATAATTATGATGGTCCGCTAAATCTGTGAATCAAGCTAATCACAATAGATGAGAAAAAAAGTTGTGTGGTAGATGTTTAAGATAGAGTCAGATAATGTGATATTAACACTTGAGTTTCAGTGGCTGACTGTAAAAGAGACAGGTATCAAGGGGTATTCTAAGATACCCACTCTAGAATAAGGGGAATTATTGTATCTTGCAGTTATGAATACAAAGAGGGAGGGAAAACACCTGATAGAGCTCTGGTTTAGAGGCATCGTTTCCCACATTTGGGTGTGTGTGTCATAGGGACAGCATGTATAAAGACAGCAGACAAGGAAAATTCTCTAGTTTTGACTGACATGCTGTTGATCTTAGTGTTCGTCTTAATGTTTGTGACAGTGTCTAGCAGACTACTTGTTATTGGGGATGTCAATGGTGGGAAGAGGATTTTTTTGGCGGAGGAGGATTAGCGTTAAGTTATGTACTTGGTATTTTGCAGTTTGGAGACCTTTGCAGAGAATAAAACCCCACACTTCTGGTAGGGTTAGGGTGAGGTTTAGGTTCAGAATTAGGAATTAGGGGTTAGGGAATATGCCTGATATCCTGCAGTTTGGATACCTCTCCAGAGAATTAAACCTCACACTTCTGCTGGGGTGAGACTAGAAATAGAAGTCTCTAATGAGCTGAGGTGAGGAGGGGATTTGGGACTCTAAATACTCTTTAAATAGATATTCAATAGGACCCAATTCTTGAATGTTTTGCATCTTCTCCGGAACAACTAGGCTGCTTCTCAACTTCTCATTGTGTTCAGGAAGACACTTTCTCAGACATAGGCTTAATATATGTGGTTGGTATTTTGCAGTTTACAAACCTCTCCTGGAAATAAAGCCACAGACTTCCTCTGGACTGAGAATAGACATGGCAGCAATCTAACACGCTGAGACAAGGAAGGGATATAGAGTTATAAATACTCTTTAAGTAGATATTGGTGGGAAGAGATTTTTTTTTTAAA
>LNAC01001591.1:114744-139633 GCA_002007465.1 Ailurus styani
TTTGCCCAAGGGGTACAGGTCTGTGAATCATCAGGCTTACATCTTTCACAGCATTCACCAAAGCACAAACCCTCCCCAATGTCCATAACCCATCCACCCTATCCCTACCCTCCCACCCCCCAGTAACCCTCAGTTTGTTTTGTGAGATTAGGAGTCTCTTATGGTTTGTCTCCTTCCCCATCCCATCTTGTTTCATTATTTTTCCCTCCCTACACCCACGACCCCCGCCCTGACCCTCAAGTTCCTCATATCAGAGAGATCATTTGATAATTGTCTTTCTCTGATTATGATCTATCTGGATATGAGGAACTTGAGGGGTAGAATGGGATGTCTTCAGGGGTAAGGAGGGAAAAATAATGAAACAAGATGGGATGGGGAAGGATACAAACCATAAGAGACTCCTAATCTCACAAAACAAAGTGAGGGTTACTGGAGGGTGGGAGGGTAGGGATAGGGTGGGTGGGTTATGGACATTGGGGAGTGTTTGTGCTTTGGTGAATGATGTGAAAGGTGTAAGCCTGATGATTCACAGACCTGTACCCCTGCGATGAATAATAATTAAAAAAAGAAAAAAAAAAGGGAATTGAAGAGGGAACAAAGCAATGGAAAAAGTTTCCATGCTTGTGGATTGGAAGAACAAACATTATTATAATGTCTATTCTACCCAAGCAACATAGACATTTTTGAAGTTCCTATTAATATACTACCATCATTCTTCATAGAGCTAGAACAATCTTGAAATTTGTATTTTAAGGCCCTGAATATTCACAGAAATTATGAAAAAGCAAAACAAATTGGGATGCCATCATGATTCCAGATTTCAAGCTATATTACAACACTCTAGTTGTCAAGACAATATGTGGGGAGCTCAGCCACGGGGATTCTGCTGGAGATTCTCTTCCTCTGCCCCTCTCCCAGTCTCTCTCACTCTCTCAACTAAATCTATAAATCTTTAAAAAATAATCTTGAAGATACATCTCCACTCCCATGTTCATTGAAATCCTTTGATGGATAAGAATGTATATTATAGATATATAATGGAAAATCACTCAGCTGTAAAAAAAAGAAGAAATTTGTAACAACATAAATGGAGGTGGAGAACATTATGCCATGTGAAATAAGCAAGAAAAAAAAACAGAAACGCAGAATGAATTCACTCGTATATGGAATCTAAATATTCAAACTCATGGGAACAGAGTAGAATGGTAGTTGCCAGGGGCTCTGGGAGAGGAAAATAACCTAATAATGGTCAACAGCATAATGTTACGATTATGCAAGAAAATTATGCAAGATAAACTTTCAAAAATGAATGTATAGCATGGTGACAATAGTTAATACTGTGGTATATATTTCAAAATTGCTAAAAGTCTAGATCTTGAAATCTCTTCAACATGTACACACAAATGTTAACCATGTGGAGGTGATATACATATTAAATAACTGGATTGTATTGATCACTTCACAATGTATCTCATTAATATCAACATTGATAAAAATTGATATCAAAACAAAAATTTATATCATCCATACACCTTAAATATATGTTTCATATGTGAATAAAATCTCAATAAAGATGTCAAAAAAGAGATCCACGATTCTGACTGATCAAAAGAAAGCTGGAATAGATATATTAATTACATACAGAGCTGACTTTACAGAAAGAAGAGATATCTGGAGGGATTACCTAAAGATAAAGGTGATGAGGATTCAGGAAGACATGCAGTCTTGGGTGTGCAAGTCTAACACCAACACATCAAAATATGTGAGGCAAAGCTGAGAGAACTGAAAGAAGAGATGGATGACACTATTATATTTGGAGACTTTAACATAATTCTGTCCATAACTGGAAATTCATGTAGATATAAATTATTCACATAGGCGATTATATAACTGAAATAGTCAAAGGAGATTGAATGATTAAAATCAATATTTATGAAAAATAAAACGACTATAAAATAATATTTTTGTGCTTCAGGATACAATAGAGGATAATGTTTTAACTCATACACAGTGGTGCATAACATAAGAATATAAACTTTTAAATAACTTTTATAGACATCACGCTGTAAATTTTCTATTTTATTTTAACTTCCTTTTTACTTTTATCACTTACCTAAGAAAAGTACTTTATTATTTTAAATAATGTTTTTAACCCTATCTGCTTTATTCAGAAATTGGTTTTGAAATATTTTTAAAGCCTTTTATATTCTGAATATATGCTACACAACTCTCATAGAATAATAATTAATGAAATGCTTTTATACTAGAGATGTCAAAGAAATAAATATAAGGAAGATAGAGAATAATATTGAATCAACAGAAAAATATATTACAAATAAAAAAATAAGATAGAAAAGAAAATAATTTTGAGGAGAAAAGCAGAAGAGAATATTCACTGTGGGCTTTTCATAGGTGGCTTTTAATGGTATTGAGGTATGTTGTCTCTATCCCTACACGGTGGAGAGTTTAATAAGGAAAGGATGCTGTATTTCGCCAATTGCTTTTTCTGCATCACTGAGAGAATAATATGGTTCTGGTCCTTTTTTTATTAATATGATGTATCATGCTGATTGATTTCCAAATGTTGAAACACCTTGTAGCACAGGAATAAAGCCCACTTGGCTGTGAAGAATAATCCTTATTAATTCTTTCAAAGGGTGAGCTTCTAGTTTCATTGATCTGTTATACTGCTCTGATTTCTATTTCACTGATTTCTGCTCTAATCTTGATTATTTCAATTCTCCTTGGTTTAGGCTTTATTTACTGTTCTTTCTTCAGTCCTTTAGGTGTAAGGTTAGCTTGTGTATTGGAAACTTCTAATTTTTTGAGAGAGGCCTGTATTGCAATGTACTTCTCTCATAGGACTGCCTTTGCTCTATCCCAAAGGTTTTGAACAGTTGCATTTTAATTTTCTTTATCATGAATTACCATGAATTTTTAAAATTCTTCCTTAATTTTCTGATTGATCTATTCATTCTTTAGTAGGATGCTCTTTAACCTCCAAGTATTTGAGTTCCTTCCAAATTTCCTTTTGGGATTGAGTTCCAGTTTCAAAGCATTGTGGTGTGAAAATATGCAGGAATAATCTCAATTTTTTGGTACTGTTTGAGACTTGATTTGTCACCCAGTGTGTGGTCTACAACTTTCTGGAGAAATTTCTATGAGCACTCGAGAGGAATGTGTATTCTGTTCTTTTAGGATGGAATGTTCTGTATATATCTGTGAAGTCCGTATTATTCAAAGCCCCTATTTCCTTATTGATCCTCTGCTTGGTTGATCTGTCCATTGCTGTGAGTGGGGTGTTGATGTCCCCTAATATTAATGTATTACTGTTAATGTGTTTTTTTTAACTTTGATTATTTATTGGCTAATATAATTGGCTGCTTCCAAGTTAGGAGCAAAAATATTTATAATTATTAGAACTTCTACTTGGGTAGACACTTTAAGTATGATATAGTGTCCCTCTTCATCTCTTACTACAGTCTTTGATTTAAAATCCAATTTGTCTGATGTGAGGATTGCTACCCCAGCTTTCTTTTGAGGTTCCATTGTCATGGTTAATGGTTCTCCTTCCCCTTACTTTCAGTCTGAAGGTGTCTTTAGGTCTCAAATGAATCTCTTATAGGCAGCATATGGGTGGGTCCTGCTCTTTTATCCATACTGATGCAGTGTCTTTTGATTCAAACAACTAGTCCATTTTAATACAGAGTAACTATCAAAAGATATGAATTTAGTACCTTTCTTTTAACTTATAAAGTCCCTGCTTCTATAGACCATCTCTATTCCTTTTTTGTCTATGTTACTCATGGGTTCTCTCATCACTTACAGTATCTCCCTTCATATTTTTTGCAGGTCTGACTTGGTGGTCACATATTCTTTCAGTTTCTGTCTGTCTCTTCTTCTATCTCTTCTTCCATTCTGAATGACAGCCTTGCTGGATAAAGTATTCTTGGCTGCATGTTTTTCTTATTTAATACCCTCAATATATCATTCCAGCCCTTTCTAGCCTGCCAGGTCTCTGGGGTTACATGTGCTGCTGGTCTAATATTCCTTCCCCTGTGGGTAAGGAAGCTCTTGTCTTGAGATGCTTTCAATATTTTCTCTTTATCACTAAAGTTTGAAATATTCATTAATATGTCAGGGTGTTGATCCATTTTTATTAATTTTGGGAGGGGTCCTCTTTTGGACATGAATGCCTGTTTCCTTCCCCAGGTTAGGGAAGTTCTCAGCTATGACGTGGTCACTAGTCCTTCTGGCTCTCTCTCTTTTTCTTCTACCTCAGGCACTCTAATAATTCTGTTGCTGTTTCATTTTATAGTATCACTGATTTCTTAAAGCCTCTCTTCATTGTCCATTAGTTGTTTTTCTCTTTTCCTCAGCTTCCTTCATTTCCATCATTTTGTCTTCTATGTCACTGACTCTCTATTCTGACTCATTTACCCTAGATATTAGGGGATCCATTTTAGACAGCATCTTGGTTGGAGCCTTTTAAATTCCAGCCTGGTTAGATTTTATTTCTGCACTAAGAGATTCTCTGGTGTCTTTTATGCTTTTCTCAAGCCCCACTAGTAACTTTATAATTGTTATTCTGAATTTCATTGCCAACATTTTACTTATATCCATATCAATTAGATTTGTAGCAGAGTGTCTTACCTCTGGTTCTTTCTTTTGTTGTGAATTCCTTCTTCTAGTCATTTTGCCAGGAGAAGAGTGGATGAACAAGTGAGCATTATAAAAAATATCAACCACGACCCAAGTTTATACACACTAGACTTGTCTGAGGAGGTCAGAAACCAAAAAAGAAAAGAAAAACAAAAGCAAAACAAGAAACAAAACAAAAAAAAAAGAAGGAAAGAAAGAAAAAAGGGGTGGGGGAGAATATAATCTCAGAGGGTGGACAAAACAGGGTCATCCAATTGGTTCTGAGTTTATTTTGATCTGTGTATTAGAAGACACTAAATCCCAAATTGTAAAGAAACCAAAACTTTTATATATGCAAAATAAAATTGAATAATCAGAGTGAAAGGAAGTAAAAAATGAAAACTATATCTATAAAATGCAAATGTAAAAAATGAAAATAAAAAAAGTTAAAATCAAGTGTTGATAAAATAAGAAACTGTTGAAAAGGTAAAAAAGAAATGGAAAATTTTAAATTGGAAGATAAACAAATCATAAGAAACCTAGAATTTTATATACTATTTTTGCCTAGCACTGGAGTTTTATAGTCTTGTGTGGTGAATAAAGTTACTGTTCACCTGTTCTTCCAGTTGGTCTTCCTGAGGGCAGGGCCTGCTGCACTGATTCTCAGGTATCTTTGTCTGTGCAGAGTTGCTCTGCCTCTTGTGAGGGAGCTGGGCTCAATGTAAGCTGTTTTTGGTTGCTCTGTGTGGCTTTTGTTCCCTTAAGCCTTCCATACCTCTTGAGAAGATCAAAATAAAAATGTCCATGCCCCAATCTCCAGCCCCAGAGCTGAAAGATTATAGTCATCTCCAGTAAACCCCCTCTGGGATAAACAGTCTCCACTCTCGTGTGTGCCAAACTCTGCAGACTCCTGCAGTGTGAAAACACACTGACCCTTGCTGGGGAAGGTAGAAGGTCCCCATGTTCCTGTCCTTGCAGGGTCCCCACATGGAGCTCCATCACCTTATCACGTTGTGACTTATGGTTTATGGTGAACTGAGCTGAGACCACCATCCTGGTCTCAACTGACTGTAGCCAGTTTCCCCGATCCAGTGCTTAGGAACTCTACTGGCTCAGGCACCCCCATTCCTTCTGTGACTCCAGGGATCCTAATATCACACTCACCAACTTAGAATTCTGGCTGTTTTGGGCGCCTGGGTGGCTCAGTGGGTTAAAGCCTCTGCCTTCAGCTCAGGTCGTTATCTCAGGGTCCTGGGATTGAGGCCAGCATCGGGCTCCCTGCTTGGCAGGGAGCCTGCTTCCTCCTCTCTCTCTGCCTGCCTCTCTGCCTACTTGTAATCTCTCTCTGTCAAATAAATAAATAAAATCTTAAAAAAAAAAAGAATTCTGGCTGTTTCACCACCTGAGCACTTTCCAGGCAATGATGTCTTTCAGTGGAGCAGATTTGTCAGGGTTCTGATTTTCCACTGCAGGGCTATATCACTTTCCAATAGCCCAGGTACTGAGGCTCCTTTCCCCGCCATTTATCTTCTGATGTATCCCCTCAGACTCACATCTATGCACCACCTACCTTGCAAAATTTGTCACTTTTCTACTTGTAGAGTTCCAGCAATTTTTTTCTTACATCTCAGATTAAATTCATGGGTGTTCAGAATGACTTGATAGTTCTAACTGGAACTTTGGTATCTAGTTGAACATCAGTAGTTTGATGAATGGCCTACAGTAGAGCAGCCATTTGTTTCCCTTCTTTTCCCAGTAAGCTGTACACAGTTCTTCACCCAAAATAAATATACTAAATACATTAAATCAGCTGGTATTTTCAGGGTGTCTATATACTCACGCACATACTCATCCACAAGCATTTAACATATGGGCCATCCCTTCCCATATAGAGGTCAATGGCCAACCTGTGATTCCCCCCCCCGGATGCTTTTTTTTTGTTGTCCTGCAGTTAGCTCACCAATTTTTAGTTTGCAACCTTGCAATTCCCCAGATGAAATCTGAAACTTGTTCCCATACATGGAGGACAAGGAGAGACTAAAGAGGCAGACTACTCCAGATTGGTATGTGGCAATTTTAATAAGTAAGAAAACTTGCATCCAAACCTTGCCTTGGGCAGCTGCAAGATGAGTAGATTTTTGCACCTACCTGCTAGAATATTTTAAGTTTACACTGAGGCTTTAATGGGGATCACTCACATATACAGTCCAGATGGCATCAAAAACACATTACTCAGTCAAGCCTACATCTTTGAAATGGCTCCTGGAGCAGGAACCGAGGGAAGGGCACACATTCTAAGGGTAGAGGATCTGATTACCCAGATTCCCCTTACAGGTCAGTCAGCAATCATATCCTTTTGAAGATCCTTTATAATAGGAGATATATCTATATGTATGAGGCCAGTTGTTCTGTGACTTTTGCTTATTTAATTCAATCCATTTACATTTAGGGTAATTATTGATATATAAAAATTTGCTAATTCCATCTTAATTGCTTTGAGAATAGTTTGTAAGTCTATTTTTCCTTTCTTTCTCCTTTCTGTATGGTTTTGCAAATTTGTAATTTTTCTGTTGTGGAACACGATGACTCTTTCCTCTTTAACATCTGGGAACCTACCATAGATTTGTGTTGTGTTATGAGGCTTACGTAAAACATCTTACAGGTATAACAGTTTATTTTACACTGACATAAACTTAAATTTGGTCATATACAAAAACTCTACACTTCCTTTCCCTTTTACATACATATGCCCCCTTTTTTATACTTTTGACATCACAATTTTTCTCTTTTCATATTGTATATTCATTAACAAATTATATAACTATAGTTATTTTGATATTCTTTTTCTTTGACCTTTATCACATAGTTAAGTAGTTAATGGTGTGGAAAAAAAAGCAAAAGAAAAAAATTAAATTTTCTTACAGTCTGCAGCCCATTGACAGGTCCTTGAAACAGGTAGAGTGACCTTCCTCTAGGAACGCAGCTGCCTCAATGTTGACACTTCACTAAGGGCAAAAGGCAATCTTAGCTTAATGTTATTCCAACACCCAGGATCCTGCAAATCTATATTAACATATAAAAATTCTTTTGGAAACTTCCTTTATCTCTACCTTCAACAAGATATATGTTAGTAATCATTCTCCAAGCATATTGTCCACAGATATATATCTGGTATATATATCTCATGACTAAGGTTTTATTAGATCTATTCCTAAACAACTGCTAGGCTCTCAAAGTCTTGGAAACCTTCCTTTCAAAATTCCTTAGAGATTTATGCTATCCCTAACCCCTCCCCACTTGAAAGTATATAATCAGTCACCTGTCACAACCTTAGTGCAGCTCTTTATGCCAATGGGTCCTATCCCCATGCTTCAATAAAACCACCTTTTTTGCACCAAAGACATCTCAAAGTTTCTTTCTTGGCCATTTGTTCCAAAACTCAACACTTTCATATTAGTTAACACACCAACAAATTGTAGAATAGTTTTCAAAACCTAACTATGTATTTACCTTTACCAGGGTGTTTTATGAGTTGCATATTTTCAAAATAATTCATCCTAATATATTTTCATTTCAGTGCGAATAATTCCTTTCAGTACTTCTTGTAAGACAAGTCTAGTGGTAATGAACCCTCTTTTATTTTTGGGGGATTTATGAGTTTTGTGATTCAGATGTCCAAATCTCTCCTCACATTTCAGAAGTTTACATGAATTATATTTTTAAATAAGCTTTTAAGATAAACTTTCTATTCTGTTCTCCCACTTGTCACCTTATAATTTGAAGATTGTTTCTTTTAATGTTCCCTCATGTATCAAATATGCTTTCTTCACTCTTTTTACTTTTTTAAAACATTCTCTTCTGAATGGATAATCTTTGAGTTTCTATGTTTTAATCAACACATTATTTATTCTGCTTTATCTATTCTGCCTTTGGACCTATTTGTTGCATTTTTATTTCATTTGTTGTGTTCTTCAGATTCAGAATTTCTGTTTGTTTGCTTTTTATTTAAATTTAACCAGCCAAGGTATAATACATTATTAGTTTTTGATATAATGTTCACCTATTCATTAGCTGACTATAACACATTGTGCTCACCCTATCATGTGCTCCCTTTAATTCCCATCACACAGTTACACCATCCCCTCATCTACCTCCCTTTACACAACCCTCAGTTTGTTTTATGGATTCACGGGGCCTCAGATGGTTTCTCTCCCTTTCTGATTTATTCCTATTCAGTTTTCCCTCCATTCCCCTACTGTCTTTTGTACTATTCCTTATGTTCCATATGTAGTTTAACCATATGATAATTGTGTTACTCTGATTGAGATATTTTATGTAGCAAAATCCCCTCCAGTTGCATGCATGTTGATGCAAATTGTGGGTGGTTATCCTTTCTGATGGCTGAGTAATATTACATTGAATATATGAACCTCATCTTTTTTATCCATTCATCTGCTGAAGAACACTGTTTCCTTCCATGGTTTGGCTATTGTGGACATTGCTTCTATGAACATTGGGGTGCATATGCCCCTCCTTTTCACTACATTTGTGTCTTTGGGGTAAATATCTAGTAGTGCAATTGCTCAGTTATAGGGTAGTTGTATTTTTAATGTCTTGAGGATCCTCCATAATATTTTTCAGAGTGACTGCACAAGCTTGCATTCCCGCCAATAGTGGAAGAGGGTTCCCCTTTCTCCACATCCTCTCCAACATTTGTTGTTTCCCACCTTGTTAATTTTAGCCATTCTAACTGCTGTAAAGTGGTATCTCATTGTTGTTTTGATTTGTATTTCCCTGATAACTAGTGATGTTGAACATCTTTTCATGTGTCCTTGGAGAAGTGTCTGTTCATGTCTTCTGCCCATTTTTTGACTAGATTATTTATTTTTGGGTGTTGAGTTTGAGAAGTTCTTTATAGTTCTTGGATATCAGCCCTTTAACTGATAAGTCATTTGCAAATATCTTCTCCCATTCTTTAGGTTGCCTTTTAGTTTTGTTGAGTGTTTCCCTTGCTGTACAGAAGCGTTTTATCTTGATGAAATCCCAAAAGCTCCTTTTTACTTTTGTTTCCCTTGCCTTTAGGGGCATGTCTTGAAAGAAGTTACTGTGACCAATGTCGAAGAGGTTACTGCCTATGTTCTCAGGTAATTTTGATGTATTCCTGTGTCACATTGAAGTCTTTGACCCATTTTGAGTTTATCTTTGTGTATGGTGTAAGAAAGTAGTCCAGCTTCACTCTTCTGCATATGGTTGTCCAATTTTCCCAGCACCATTTGTTGAAGAGACTGTCTTTTTTATTTCCCCATTGGGATTCTTGATTTGTTGAAGATTAGTTGATTATGGAGTTGAAGGTCCATTTTGGGGCATTCTATTCTGTTCAATTGATCTATGTGTCTGTTTTTGTGCCAATACCATGCTCTCTTGATGATCACAGGCTTGTAATATAGCTTGAAGTCAGGCATTTTGATGCCACCAGCTTTGGTTTTATTTTTCAACATTCCCCTGGCAAGACAGGAAACAACAAATTTTGGTGAAGATGTGGAGAAAGGGGAAGCCTCTTTCACTGTTGGTGGGAATGCAAGCTGGCGTAGCCACTCTGGAAAACGGTATGGAGGTTCCTCAAAAAGTTGAAAATAAGTATAACTTACCACCCAGCAATTACACTACTGGGTGTTTACCCTAAAGATACAAAGATAGTGATCTGAAGGAGCACAGGCACCTCAATGTTTATAACAGCACTGCCCAAAATAGCCAAACTATGGAAAGAACCTAGATGTCCATCAACAGATGAATGGATAAAGAAGATGTGGTATATGTATATACAATGCAATATTATGCAGCCACCAAAAACAAAATCTTAACATTTGCACCAATGTGGATGGAACTAGAGGCTGTTATGCTAAGTGAAATAAGTAAATCAGAGAAAGACAATTATTATAGGATCTCACTGATATGAGGTATTTGAGAAACAAGACATAGGATCATAGGGGAAGGGAGGGAAAAATGAAACAAGATGAAACCAGAGAGGGAGATAAACCATAAAAGACTCTTAATCTGAGGAAGCAAGCTGAGGATTGCTGGAGGGGAGGGAGGTGGGAGGAATGCGGTAGCTGGGTGATGGACACTGGGGAGAGTATGTGCTATGGTGAGTGCTGTGACTTGTGTAAGACTGATGAATCACAAACCTATACCAATGAAACAAATAATACATTATATGTTAATAAAAAATAGAGCTAACCTATTCAATGTAATATTACTCAGCCATCAAAAAGGATGAATACACACCATTTGTATAGACGTGGGTGGAACTGGAGGGGATTATGATAAGTAAAATAATTTAAGAAAAGAAAGACAATTATCATATTGTTTCACTCATATGTGGAACTTAAAGAGTAATGCATAGGACCACAGGGGAAGGGAGGGAAAACTGAATGGGAAGAAATAAGAGAGGGAGACAAACCATGAAAGACTCTGGAATCCTGGAAACAAACTGAGGGTTGCAGAAGGGAGGGGGGTTGGGGGTTGGGATAACAGGGTGATGGGTATTAAGGATCAAGTGTGTTGTGATGGGCATGGGGTGTTGTACACAACTAATGAATTGTTAACACTACATCAAAAACTAATGATGTGTTATATGTTGGCTAATTGTACATAATAAAAAAATAAATAAAAACAAAGGAGAAAACAAAAACAAACAAAAAAAGAAATAATCACAAAACAAACAGAGGGTTACTGGGGGGTGGGAGGGTAGGGATAGGGTGGATGGGTTATGGACATTGGGGAGGGTTTGTGCTTTGGTAAATGCTGTGAAAGATGTAAGCCGGATGATTAACAGACCTGTATCCCTGGGGCAAAGATTAAAAAAAAAAAGTTAACTCTTAAAGTAATATTTGTCCCTGGCAAATATTCTGAATATTTATTAGGTGTCAAAAACTGGCATTACATCTGTACAGAGCTTTTAAAAAAAATATGTTATGTAAAACCATAGAAATAAAGAATAAGTTACAAATTACTGGGTTTATTATTTTTTCCCCAGTGATCCAAGATTCATTGTTTATGCACCATACCCAGTGCTCCAAGCAATACGTGTCTTCCTTAATAACCACCCCCAGGGTCACCCATCCTCCCTCCCCTCTCCCCTCCATAACCCTCAGTTTGTTTGTTTCTCAGAGTTCACAGTCTCTCAAGGATCGTCTCCCCTTCTGATTTACCTCAATTCACTTTTCCTTTCCTTCCCCTAGAGTCCTCCATTTTATTCCTTATGTTCCACAAGTAAGTGAAACCATATGATAATTGACTTTCTCTGCTTGAATTATTTCACTCAGCATAATCTCCTCCAGACCCATCCATGTTGTTACAAAAGTTGGGTATTCATCCTTTCTAATGGCTGCATAATATTCCATTGTATATATGGAACACATCTTCTTTATCCATTCATCTGTTGAAGGGCATCTCAGCTCTTTCCACAGTTTGGCAATTGTAGACATTGCTGCTATGAACATTGGGGTATATATGGCTCTTCCTTTCACTATATCTGTATCTTTGTAGTAAATACCCAGTAGTGCAATTGCAGGGTCATAGGGTAGCTCTTTTTTTAATTTGTGAGGCATCTCCACACTGTTTTCCAAAGTGGCTGCACCAGTTTGCATTCGCACCGACAGTGAAAGAGGGTTCCCCTTTCTCCACATCCTCTCCAACACTTGTTGTTTCCTATCCTGTTGATTTTGGCCATTTTAACTGGTGTAAGATGGTATCTCAATGTGGTTTTAATTTGAATTTCCCTAAGGGCTAGTGATGATGAGCATTTTTTCATGTGTCTATTGTCCATTTGTATGTCTTCTTTGGAGAAGTGTCTGTTTATGTCTTCTGCCTATTTTTTGACATGATTATCTGGTTTTTTAGGCATTGAGTTTGAGAAATATGTAGATCTTGGATATCAGCCCTTTGTCTGTAGTGTCATTTGCAAATATCCTCTCCCATTCTGTGGGGTGCCTCTTTGTTTTGTTGACTGTTTCCTTTGCTGTGCAGAAGCTTTTTATCTTGAAGTCCCAGAAGTTCATTTTTGCTTTTGTTTCCTTTGTCTTTGGAAACGTGTCTTTTTAAAAAGATTTTATTTATTTGACAGGAAGAGATCACAAGTAGGCAGAGAGACAGGCAGAGGGAGAGAGGGAGGCAGGCTCCCTGCTAAGCAGAGAGCCCAAGGCGGGGCTGGATCCCAGGACCCTAAGATCACGACCTGAGCCAAAGGCAGAGGATTAACCCACTGGGCCACGCAGGTCCCCCTGGAGACAGTCGTGAAAGAAGTTACTGAGGCCAATTGCAAAGAGGTTACTGCCTTTGTTCTTCTGTAGGATTTTGATAGACTCCTGCCTCACATTGAGGTGTTTCATCCATTTAGAATTTATCTTTGTGTATGGTGTGAGACAATGGTCAAGATTATTCTTCTATATGTAGCTGTCCAATTTTCCCAGCAGCATTGATTGAAGAGACTGTCTTTTTTTCCACTGGATATCTTTTCCTGTTTTGTCGAAGGTTATTTGACCATAGGGTTGAGGGTCCATATCTGGACTCTCCACTCTGTTCCATTGGTCCATGTGTCTGTTTTTGTGCCAGTACCATGCTGTCCTGGTGATCACATCTTTGTAGTAAAGCCTGAAATCAGGCAACGTGATGCCCCCAGCTTTGTTTTTCTTTTTCAACATTTCCTTGTTGATTTTGGGTCTTTTCCAGTTCCATACAAATTTTAGGATTGTTTGTTCCAGAACTTTGAAAAATGCAGGTGGAATTTTGATCGGGATGGCATTAAAAGTTTAGATTACTCTGGGTAGTATAGACATTTTAACAATGTTTATTTTTCTGAGCCTGGAATGCTTTTCCATCTTTTTGTATCTTCTTGAATTTTTTTCATGAGTGTTCTGTAGTTCCTCGAGTACAGATCCTTTACCTCTTTGGTTAAGCTTATTCCAAGGTATCTTATGGTTCTTGGTGTTATAGTAAATGGAATCGACTCTCTAATTTCCCTTTCTATATTTTCATTGCTAGTGTATAAGCAAGCAACTGAATTCTGTTGCTTAATTTTGTATCCTTCCACATTACTGAATTGTTGTATGAGTTCTAGTAGTTTGAGGGTGGAGTCTTTTTGGTTTTCTGTATAAAGTATCATGTATTCTGCAAAGAGAGAGTGCCGAGAGGGCCTCGCTGGCTGACAAGTCACAGCATGGAAATGGCAGCGCTTGCACAGCTCCTGCCATACAGAGAGAAACTGGTATCTCCTTCCACTGCTTCTGATTTCTGATCTAGGAATAAACCTGTTGCTTATGATTAGGCCCTAAGGCACTCCACACCAGACTGAGATTACTCGTATGACAGTAGGTCCTTCACTTCTGTATTCTTCGCTTCAGTGACTAATGTGCTAGATAATGATGCATGATTCACTTATGTTAGACTATGCTTGAACTATATAACTAGTGCCTTATTCATATAAGTTTAACAAAGATAGATGATTCTAATACATAATAATTGTTACTGTCTTTAACTTGTAACTCTATTACTATGGAATTTCCATTTAACTCGTTTCTAAGAACAAAAACGTGACCCACTTTCCCTGTATGAGACCCACTTGAACTGTTTGGCTGAAGAAACCATTTCAGTGTCATTTAAGACAGATGATCTGTCTCCACCCCAATCTATAGGGGCAGACATAAATTGTAAAGATCAAGCTGAGGAGAACATGTAAAGAATGTTTCCATTGATCAAAGTACCATATCATGGGAATCAATTAACAAAAAATCATGTTCTGTTCATGTATTGTTCATCTTACTGTCTATAAATAAAGCTACTGAGACCAGCAGAATTAGAGATAACTGCTTGGTGATCAGAAAGAACTGCTTGGCTCTCTCATTCCTTTCGCCCTCACCGTCCAACCTTCGGGGACCCCTGGACCTGCTGGAGCTGGACTCCGGCAGAAAATTTTCTAGAGAGCAAATTGTTAATATGTTAATATGTGTAAAGTGACTTATGTATCCCTGTTTTTGGCTTACCAATTGTATTTCTAAAAATGCCTTATAAACACATAATAATATGCATAATCTAAAATGTGCAGATATGGTAAATGCAGGTATTAATTAAAGGAAAAAATGTAAAGCCTCTAACTGTAAGGAAAAAATAATGAATTGTGTATACTTTGGGGGATTATTTAGTCATAATAGAAAAGCTCACAATAGGATGGGTTAGGGACATTGGGGAGGATTTGTGCTATGGTGAGTCCTGTGAAAGCTGTAAGCCTGATGATTCACAAATCTGTACCCCTGGGGGAAATAATAAAAAGTAAATAAAAAAAGATAAAAGCTCACTATATCATAAATAAAGAAGACAATATAGAATTATATATGTACTATGATTGTAAAAGAAATATAAATTACCATCACAGAAAAACTTGGAATTATATAAAAAATAATAACTGGATTTTTTCAAATGTGTTTTCATTTATATCAAGTCACTTTTGTAAACTTCCTTTGCATGTGTTTGTTGCTCCTCTTATACTATTTACTGGTTTATTTTTGCAGGATTTACCTATTATCTCTTTGTTGTATGGCATAGCACATTTATTTTCTTTATCTTATTATATTTGCATTTTTCACTTAACTACATTAGCAGTAATTTGTTGTGTATAGCAGTAATTTATTTTTTCAATGGAAATTCTTTTCTATGTTACCCTTATGTAGGTTTTAAATTTCTCTTTGCATTTTATAGTACTTTGTAAATTTTGTGTTATTTTTTTTAACCATGTCCACCATGCCCAACATGGAGCCTAATGCAAGGCTTGAACTCACAACCCTGAGATCAAGACCTGAGCTGAGATTGAGAGTCAGACGCTTAACAAACTGAGTCACCCAGGAGACTCCAGGAAACTTATTTTGCTTTCTTTACTTCATATCTGGCTTTCTTTTCATTTTTTGCAGTTTGTTTATTAAATGTAATCTTCCTTATGTCATGGATGCCTAATTTTATTTAAATAGATTTTTATCCTGACATGTGGGTTGTTTTTTTCTTGCCATGCTTTCCTGGGTATAAAGAAGTAGTGCTTCTATAAACATGGAATTATGTATACAACTTCTTCTCACCTTGCAAAGTATAAATGAAAGCTTGTGTTCCTTGGGTTCATGTCCCACTAGGTTCCTATTATGTTCATATTTGTATATTATTGTTATCATATTGTATTGATATATTAATATTATATTAATATATTATATATTATTATATTACTCATATTATATTCCTATTATATTCATATTTGAAAATTCTAGAAGGCAAATTAAACTAGTCTTTTATGCTTTTTCTTTCTCATAAATTAAACATTCCTTGTTTCAGTTGCTATCAAGGTGTTTAAATGGTATAAATTGCACAAAGTATCTTTGTAGAGGTGTAGCTGATTTATTCAGAAAATTTTTCTGATTGTTTTCTTCCTTATGTGTGCAGCCTTTTTGTCTTCAAACTTATCTTTGGAAGTAGAGACAGGTCCAAATTTTCACTTTAGCCCTTGTAGACTGAATGACATTTTGATACAAAGATGAATTTTAAATGACCCTCAGTTTTCTTTTTTGTCATCATAAGTTTAAATCACATGAAAGCCCACACAGATTCTGTATGAATTACACTTTTTATTTTCATTGATATTTCATGCTTTTTTTGCCTTGTTGTGTCATAATAAAAAAAATGAAAGTAAAAGAGTGTAGATTAAATCAATTTTTGTTAAGCTGAACAATTCTGTTGAAATACTTGAAATTGACAAATTGACAAATTTCACTCTCTTTGGACAGAAAGACAGAAAGAATGACACACACTTTTCCTTCAAGTTTACTCAATTTCTAAATCCTTTAAGAGAAGGGGTATAAATAATATGTGAATTAATCAACATAATAGAAGCTTACTCACTTCATTATTTTAATAATAAAGTTATAATTTACAAGTATAATCAGTGTATCACAATTCTGAATTAGGTTTATGTTCTTCATAATGTAAATAAGCCAATATATTTATATATTTATATACCTGTCTATTCTCTGATTTAAACTAATAGGGTAATGTTTATATATTATATATTATTTCCAGGTTTATAGCATATATATGCACACGTATACATAATATACATGTTATATATCATGTAATATATACATATAATATGTTATAAACTTGGAAATATATGTATATACACGACATGATATATAACATATATATTATTTGTGTATGTATATACACACAGTGTGTGTGAAAATGTAGAAAAATGTACACCTCATCTTTCATGGGAACATATATTATGACAAAATTTTTTTGCAGTGGTGAGATGAATGATAATTGAAGAAACCTATGGAGTGCAAGTAACATTTCAGTTGAGCTTTTAGGAATAAGTAGAGGGTGACAGGATAAACATGGAAGCCAGAATGAAACAATTTGTGCATGAAAATTGATGGCATGATTGAAGAAGAGCAAAGTAGATAGAACATAAGGTCTTGGATTCATGCAAAGGATGTTTGGAAAGAATGAAAAACTACTCTGGAGTATGTTAGCTTCCTACAGAATTCTGTGTCTTTTACTATTCTTTATGGCATTGTTTAAAAACAACCCAGTACTTAGAACAAATAATCTGTGAGCTAAGAATAGTCCACTGTTATACCTACAAGTCATATATTTTCTGAAACCAGAACATTTCTCATTACCAGTGTTCTCAATGCCCCTTTCACATCTTTGTTTCTCAAGGTATAGATAATAGGGTTCAAGACTGGGGTGACTATGGTGTAGAAAAGAGAGACAAATTTTCCCTGATTTTTTGAGCTGCTTTTGGCTGGTTGAAGGTACATAAAGATGATGGTTCCATAGAAAATAATGACCACAATCAGGTGGGAAGAACAAGTCCCAAAGGCCTTCCAGCACCCTGCTGCTGATTTTATCCTTAGTACAGCTTTTGTTATAAAGCCATAGGAGACTAAGATGAGTGACACAGGGACAATTAGAAAAATCACACGAGTCACAAAGAGTTCTACTTCATTGAAAGTTGTGTCCACACAGGCCAGTTTAATGAGCACAGGAACCTCACAGAAAATATGGTCCAGTTTGCGATGACCACAAAGGGGTAGTTGCACAGTAAGGGAGCATTGAATTAAGGAGGTGATGAGTCCACTGAGCCATGCTACACTGGCTAGGGATGCACAGAGCTGAGGATGCATTATAGTTGTGTATTGCAGAGGCTGGCAGACAGCAGCATATCGGTCATAAACCATGACTGCCAGGAGAATACACTCAGAGGAGCCCAACCCCATGGCCACATAGAGCTGGGCCACACATCCACCGTAGCTCATGTTTTTTTCTTTCTTATTCATGGTAACCAGCAATTGTGGGGCAACACTGGTGGTAAAGCAAATGTCCACACAAGAGAGGTTGCTGAGGAAAAAGTACATTGGGGTGTGGGGTTTGGGGGCTAAACAGATATCAAAATGATGGCAGTGTTCCCCAGAATGTTCAAGATGTATAAAAGCAAAATTATGACAAAAAGGATCCTTTCTAGTTGGGGCTCATCTGCAAATCCTAGGAGAAAAAAATCCCTTTTCAGAACCGTTGCTGCTTTCCTCCATTGTCTTGCAGGCTTCAATTTATAAAAGGATTAATATTCTAGAGAAAGAAGATGATAAGGTGAACAATGGTAAATTGTGGTGTTTAATATGATTATCACCCTTTTATAACATTCATATTGTAAGGACTGATAGTATTTTTCTCTGTGTTTTACTTGACAGAAAATGCCGCTTCCTTGTTTCCTTGAGCACATATCCCTCTTTCAAATGGGAACAGCACTAATTAAAACACCATCACAATACTTTCTCTTGGAAACAGGCTTCATGCAATGTTCAGCAAGCTGGAAAAAGCAGATGAATGAATTAGTGATATAGAAGACAAATGGAAAATAATGAAGCTGAACAAAAGAGTGACAGAGAAATTATGCAACATGAGAATAGACTTAAGGAACTCAGTGACTCCATCAAACATTATAATACTCATAGGCGAAGAAGAAGAAGAAGAGGAAGAGGAAGAAGAAGAAGAAGAAGAAGAAGAAGAAGAAGAAGAAGAAGAAGAAGAAAGAAGAAAGAGGAGGAGGAGGGGGAAGAGGAGGAGGGGGAGGGGAAGGAGGAGGGAGAGAGAAAAGTGGCAGAAAATGTATTTAAAGAAATAAGAGATGAAAACTTCCTTAATCTGCGAAGGAAACAGACATCCAGATCCAAGAGGCATAGAGAACTCCCAACAAAATCAACAAAACTAGGCCAAAACCAAGACATACTGTAAATAAATTTGCAAAATATAGAGCTAAAGAAAAAAATCTTAAAAAGCAGCAAGAAAAAAAGATGTCCTTAACTTACAGGTCCTTAAACTTACATAAGGTTAGCTAGAGATTTCTCAACAGAAGCTTGGCAAGCCACAAGAGAGTGGGATCGTATACTCAAAGAGCAGAATGGGAAAAACCTGCATCCAAGAGTACTCTATCCAGCAAGGATATCATTCAGATAGAAGTAGAGATAAAGAATTACCAAGAAAATTGAGCCATACATTAGGCTCCCTGCTCAGCCTGCTTCTCCCTCTTCCCGTGCTTGTGCTCTCTCTCTCTCTCACTCACTCACTATCTCTCTGTCAAATAAATAAAAATGATAAACAAACAAACAAATAAATAAATAGTGTTACCCAGACAAACAAAAATGTTGAGTATTAATTTTTGAAATATTTTCATGCTGGTTATAATCTCCCAGTATTTATTACTTTTATTTAAAATTTACTTTGAACACATTATGTTTTAGTACATAATATTTGAAAAATAAAACATATAAGTTTTTAAAATAACACTGATTTATACTATCTTCATCCAAGTATCATTGTTAGCTGCTGAGTATACTAGGAGAAACAACTTGTTTTAACAACTGTTTTGTTAAATTTAATTGAAGTTGGTTAGCATTTATTACCAGAATTGATAACATTGCAAGAAAATATAATTATTATACTTTCATTTATTTACTTTAAAATTTTCCCCAACAAAATTAGTTGACAAAATGTATGAAAATTAATATAATTTGCCAATATTATGTATGTAGCACAATAAATGCTTCTTCCTGACATGTCTGAAAGCTACTCACGTCAACTTATCAGGGAACAAATTATATTTTATTATTTTTAGCCCCTAATATAATTTGTGAAAATAATTGTTTTAATATTTACTTTTAAATTACAGTTGTTTGTTATTTGCATTTATTAAGTTTTGCTTTATGTATTTGTATATTATGTTCAGTTTTAAGTGATATATTTGAATATTAAAATTATTTATACAGGAAAGCAACTGACTTCTTGTTTTCTTTTTATATAAATATTTTATTTTAAGATACAATCATATATCGTTTTTTTTTAAAGATTTTATTTATTCATTTGACACAGAGAGAGAGATTACAAGTCGGCAGAGAGGCAGGCAGAGAGAGAGGAGAGAGAAGGAAGCAGGCTCCCTGCTGAGCAGAGAGCCCGACGTGGGCCTCGATCCCAGGACCCTGGGATCATGACCTGAGCCGAAGGCAGCGGCTTTAACCCACTGAGCCACCCAGGCGCCCACAATCATATATCTTGATCAATATTCAGGCTACTATCAAAGTAATATTGTCAAATATTACTCCATATTTATAATTGAGTGCATACATAAAATTACATCAGAATCCAAGTGAAAATCAATGAGAAAATTTAGTTAAAATGAAGACTTAGACTTACTTAGCCAAACCTGGTCAATGGACATTAGGGGCTAGACATTTGATGCATGACATCATTGAGAGCAAAACTATAAACTTTCATGCAAAAGAGGAGAGAATGGAGCTTGAAATGAAACCTACCCTAGATCTGGTGCTCTCAACAAAAAAAGAAGAAATGTTTATTTGTATATATCTTTGTTAATCAAGATGAAATGATGAAATGTCGAACATAGATAGGTCCTCTTACTCAAATTATGAATAATTCCTTGTGATTTGTAATACTGCTGAAATTACATATATATTTATATAGTCATAAATATATAATACATACTTCATATGTTAAATATTACATATTTTATATTTATGAATATATACTATATGTCATACTTATATATAAATTATATATTACATATGTGAATATATAAATATAACATATGCATAATTTATATAATATATATTTATTATACATTATATGTTTTGAATGTTTATTGTATAATTTAATATATGAAATATATAATAAACATTTATATGTATAATATATATAAAGTGTTTATAGGATACTGCCTTATTACAGCAATATAGAAATTTATCTAAGTTCAGAACTTTCTAACACGATTTTCTTTCTTAAGTCACAAATAATAAAAATCCCTCTGTGATTGAGGAACCATTAAAAAACAGTTTTTATTTGAGATAGAATAATTTAGAGGAAAAAGGGAAAAAATCTTTGATCTTACAGGCATTTTGTTCATGGCCTATGATATTAGTTATTAGTTTTGCTAATAAAAGAATACCAGAAAAGAGAATTCACAGGTAAAATGAAGGATATACATGCTAAATAATCATGTACTCAGAAAATTTTTTCTTTAAATTATATACATATATACATATGTATGAATATATATGCATGCATTTTTGTCAATGTTTTGTCATCACATGCACCACTTCTCTCTCCCAGTCACCGTCATCTACTATTTGGAGCTCTGCGGGAGTCCCTTAATGAAAATATTTTGTACCCCCCCTTTTTTAAGTATTACTATATTCTGGCTAACCGAATATAATAAAAAAAGTATTTATTTTTCAATTTTTATTTTATTTATTGATTTGGCAGAAAGAGAGAGAGTGCACAAGCAGTGGGAAGAGTAGGTTAAAAGAGAGGGAGAAGCAGGTTTCCCACTGAACAGAGATCCTGACACGGGGCTCAATCCCAGGACCCTGAGACCATAACTTGGAGCCAAAGGCAGAATCTTAACCTATTGAGACACCAAGATGCACCGTAATCTTAATCAGTTCCTTCTTCACACAGGCAAACAGTAAGGAAGTTATGGGTGCTGCTACACAACTTTAATTAATTTTATAATCTTATTATTTCTATTTTTAATGTTTAAACATATACCAAACATCCAGGACAAGGAATAACAAAAGAGAGCACAAATGACATCTTCATTATATTCAGGAGACAAAGAAAATCCACCAAATGCAAATGACATGTAATAGAGAAGAAAAGGTACTGAGACTCATCAGAATTTGTGCTGAAAACCAAGAATGGAACAGAAGCTCCCAAAATGAAGAAGAACAATGTTCAAGGTCACTGATAGAGGCATCACTCCAAAATTATCAGAAAACATTTCTCCTTATTGGAAGAGTTTTTTTTTCCATTAACGTGAATACCTGTGCACAAGTCTGACAGACAAATGGAAAAGAGAAATCAGAAGACATCAAGAGAAAGGCTTGGAGAGAGCCTGGGAAGGAAATGGTGGAGCTAAGAGGCAGCATTGTCAAAACTGAGGAGATCACCATACCAGTCACAGCCAGTGATAATAAGGTAATAAGAAGTGAGAAATGACTTTTATTCAACTAATACTGGGAGTCTTAGGCACAGCAATCAAACAAGAAAAAAAAAAGGTATTCACATTAATAAAAAAAAGTTAAACTGTCACTATTTGCAGATTATATGATATTATATATAGGAAAACCTAAAAAAACCCAACTACTAGAAATGACAAATGAATTCAGTAAAGTTGCAGGATACAAAATTAATACCCAGAAATGACAGTGGTTCTATAAACTAATATCAATGTAGCAGAAAGAGAAATTAAGTAAACAACTCAAGGGCGCCTGGGTGGCTCAGTGGGTTAAAGCCTCTGCCTTCAGCTCAGGTCATGATCCCAGGGTCCTGGGATTGAGGCCCGCATTGGGCTCCCTGCTTGGCAGGGAGCCTGCTTCCTCCTCTCTCTCTGCCTGCCTCTCTGCCTACTTGTAATCTCTCTGTCAAATAAATAAATAAAATAAAATAAAAGTAAACAACTCAATTTATAACTACACCAAAAATAATAGAATACCTAATACAAATTTAACCAAGAGAGTGAAAGACCTCTACTCTGAAAACTCTAAAGCACTGGTGAAAGAAATCAAATATAACACAAATAAATGGAAAGAAATTCCATGCTCATAGATTGGAAGAATTAATATTGTTAAAATGTCCATATTTCCTAAAGCAAAGTATAAATTCAAAGTAATCCCTATCAAAATACCAACATTTTTCAGAAACTAGAAAAAATAATACTATAATTTGTATGGAAACAAAAAAATCCCAAGAAATAGTCAAAACAATCTTGAGGAAGAAAAACAAAGCTGGAAATATCACAAGTTCACAATTCAGGATATACTACAAAGGTATAGTAATCATTTACAGCATGGTGCTGCACAAAGAATGGACACATACATCAATGACACAGAATAGAGAGGCTAGAAATAAGCCCATAATTATATAGTTAGTTACTCTAAGACCAAAGGACACAATAATATACAATCAGAAAGAGACCCTTCAATAAATTGTCTGGGAAAGCCGGAAAGCTATATGCAAATAATGAAACTGGACCACTTTCTAACACCATTCACAGAAAATACCCTAAAATGGATCAAATATGTGAAACCTGAATAGATTAAATGTGAGACATAAAATCATAAAAATCCTAGAAGAAAATAGGCAGTAATTTCTGAAACATTGGCCATAACAATTTTCTGGATATGTTTCCTGAGGCAAGGTAAGCAAAAGTAAAAATAAACTAGTGAGGCTACATCAAAATGAAAAGTTTTTTCATAGCAAAAGAAACAAACAACAAAAAAGGCAACCTACTGAATAGAAGATATTTGCAAATGGTACATCTCATAAGGGATTAATGTCCAAAATATGTAAAGAACTTATACAACTCAATAGCAAAAAACAATCTGATTAAAAAATGAGCAGAGGAGGAACAAGATGGCAGAGGAGTAGGAAACCGATTATGATCAGGTCCCAGAAATTCACCCAGATAGTTATCAAACCTCTCTGAAAACCATGAATTCAACAGGAAATCAGAGAAGAAGAGCAGCAATTCTAGGAACAGAAAACTGACCACTTTCTGGAAGGTAGGACATGCAGAGAAGTGAATCTGAAGCAACGGGAAGATAGACCCTGGGGGAAAGGGCCGGCTCCTGGCAAGTGAGAAAGCAATGGAGCACAAAATCGGAACTTTTAGAAGTCTGCTCCACTGAGGGACGTAGCCCCAGAAGCTTAGCGGGGGGTGAAGCCCTCACAGGAACAGTGTGGTCTCAGGACCCACTGGGACACAAAAAAACCCCAGCAGAGTCTGAGCATAACAGAGCTCCCAGGTATCAGAGAGAAGCCTACTGGAGGGACAGAGCCAAGCAGAGAAGGTGTCTCTCAGGTCTGTGTTACCTTGGGCCATGATCCAAAGCACTGTCAGGCCACTGCTCCTTGAACGAGCACCCCACGGTGTCAGACCCAGAGAGACACCCTTCTTCCTCCTCCAGGAGCAATGGCACAGGAGTGGCTGCAGGAATCTCCTGGGTTTGGAGATTCTAAACAGGGCTGCACGCCAGAGGTAGAAACGCTCAGTCACAGGCCAGGTGAGCTCAGAGTGCCACCGGAGATGAGGGAGACAGGACGGACTGACTGCTTTTCTCTGAGGACACACTGAGGAGTGAGGCCCCTAGTTCTCAGCTCCTCTGGGACGGAGACTGGGAGGCCACCATTTTCATTCCCGTCTTCCAAAGCTATATGGAAAGTGTTTAGGGAACAAAAGCTCCCAAGAGCGACCCCGAGCTGATTACTTAGCCTGGCCCCTGGCGAGGGCAGTGCAATTCTACCTTGGGCAAAGACACTTGAAGATCACAGCAACAGGCCCCACCCCCAGATGATCAGAAAGAGCATCCAACCAAAGCCAAGTTCACATATCGCTGAGAATTGTGGAACTCCAGAGCTAGGGCAAAGCATCGCAGATAATTAACCACTCCCCCCCCATGATTCTTTAGTCATTCAAAGTTAAATACTTTGAAATTTATTTTTTTCCTGCTCTTTTTAAAAATTTTNTAAAATTTTTTTTTCCTTTTTCCTATTTTAACCATTTTTAACTATTATATCTTTTTTTTCCCTTTTTATTTTTAAATTTTATTTTTATTATTTGCCCAAGGGGTACAGGTCT
>LNAC01001592.1:1278-102687 GCA_002007465.1 Ailurus styani
TCATTGTGATTTTCTAAGAAGCTACACTAAAATCACCAAAACAAAGCTAAATTTTTGTGGACAAATATGAATCATCTCTTCTTTTTAATTGCAAAAAGTTTGATTAGTAATAGAAAGATTTTACATAGGTAAATTTGTTTCATATCTTCTACCTTAAATTTTAAAGTCACTGGTCCACAATAGCTGATTGTCATTAAACATTGCTACAAGCACTAGAATTATGATTTTCAAATCCCGTTAGAAACATAATTATTTCAATCTTGCTAAAGTACTACAAATGGCATAGAGACTTTGAAGTAGAATTTTGGTTGAAGCAGCTTATTAGCAGACAATAGAATCAGCTTTCTTTGTTTTGTAATTTTTAGAGGAAAAAACACAAGGCATAAAAAAAACCCACAGTTTTTCATTGTATTATATGCCATCCATTTTTAGGTATAACCAATGTCCTGACATTGAACGAATTTTATTTCTGGGTGGGTGAATGAGAGTGAATTTTATTATTTCCTTTGTGATTGTTTTGCATTTTGGACATCATAAAAATTAAACATAATAATATAAACCTCGAAAAAAATCCTTTGGGCCAGAGTTCATACTGCTGGGGCCCTGAAGACTGTGACCATTTAAGATCTTCTTTGTTGATTATTTTAAATGTTGTATTTAACTAAAATCTCCACTCATTTTAAATTTTTCTTTAGAAGGGAATATATTCATTGCCTCATTTTGTAGGAGGAAACTTAGATGAATCTCTAAAGGGGAATGAGAAATGCAGAAGGTTATAACTGATGGAAAGAAGTTATGGATAGACATTTAATTCAAGTGTCTGTGATGACAGATGGATAAAGTATGCTAAGGTTTTGACCTTTGCAAAAGAGATTAGTAATACAATGTAGGATAGGAAGTAAAAAAGTAATCTTACCATTTTGCTATTCTGTTATATTGAAAATAATATATAAAAATATCATACTACGTTTTATTAGAGACAAATATACAACAAACATTTTTGTTCACAAACATCATCATTTTCCACTAATTAATCTGGTGTATATTAAAGGAATAGAATTATTAAGTAAAAACATGAATACTTCATCATTATTAAAATATATTGTTAAATTGTTTTTCAAATTGTTTGTTCCAGTTTACACACAAAACTATGTAGCACTGCAATAGTTTCCCTGAGACCTTGTATTCTTCTGTTGGAGCTTTTTTATTTTGTTATGTTTTACAATAGATTGACATCTTACCTTAATATTTTAACTTGAATTTTTTGATGACAAGAAAGTTCAATATATTTGCATTTTTTGGCCTCACATTCATTTTTTTCATGTACTAATGATGCATTTATTATTGCCAGATTAGAGCAAGCAATCCATTCTTCTCACACTTCTTTTTTTAGAGTATGTATACTGAACTTATATGTCTATGTATGCCTATATATGTGTACAATCAAGAACAGCAATACTTGCTTGATTTCTGAGGTTATTTACAGTCCCAGTCCTTAGTGCATAAATTCTATGATGGCAAAAACAGTGATATATTTACCACTGTGTCTAAAGTGTCTTGAATGAAGTCAGACACATCAGAGGTACTCAAAAACACTCCAAGACTAATTTAACTTGTGTATTGTAAGCTTTTTATTCTATTAGCACTTAAACAAAAATACTTTGAAAGTAATTTAAAAGCTGTCAGGAGGCTGGGAAGATGGCAAAGTAGGAGGACCCTAAGCTCACCTTGTCCTATGGATACAACTAGGTAACACTCATCTCAGCATAAATAACCCAGAAAATGACCAGAAGACTGGCAGAAAAAAACCCACAACTAAAGGTAGAGAAGAGGATGCCCTGAAGAGGGTGAGGGAGAAGAGGCGCAGTGGGGAGTTAAACAGATTGGGGGCTGTCTGTGGGAGGGAGGGACTCACAGGCACAGAGACGGAGAGACACAGACTTTCACACCAAAGGAATCCTCACAGCACTTGGCTTTGAAAACTAAGGAAGGGGGACAAATTTTGTGAGTTCTTACAACCAGTGGGACTTAAAGTCTGGAATTTTAAAAATCAGGGGGTTCGGTCCTGAGCAAGCCAGAAGACCAGCAAGCACCTTGTTAAAATTCCATGCCCTGCCCACAGGCACTTGGCAAAGCCACTTCAGCTGGTCCTGGTGGCGATGGCTATAGGTCTCATTTCACAGCAGAGCAGCGTGCTCCTTGTTAAACCTGCACCCTCCCCCAGCCAATCAGGTCTGGTGATGGCAGCATGTCCCCATTCACCAACACAGAAGACTGTGGGCACGGCATGCCCTGCTGCCCCCAGTATGCTCTTGGCTGGAGCCTCTTCAAACCAGGGCCACAAGTCCGGCAGTGTGCAAACAGTCCCAGCAGAGGCCAGCACCGCTTTACCGCGACTCCTGCCTTGGGGTTAGAGGAGGATAACTAAACACACCAGTCAGACTTCGGTCCCAGCAGTGGGTTGAGGGCCGGCAGCTGGGCTGATGGTAGGCCCTGCCCATACGTGAAAGGCTCTCAGGCAACAACACAGGGAAAGTGCCCTGCAATTTGGTGCTTCTGCATCTCTGACAAACACAGCAATCAGACAACAAAAAAATAAAAAATAAAAGGCATTCAAATCAGTAAGAAAGAGCTAAAACTTTCATTATTTGCAGATGACCTATTACTATGTGTCAAAAACCCTAAGATGCCACAAAAAGACTACTAGAATTGGTAAATGAATTCAGTATAGTCGCAGGATAGAGAGTCAATGTACAGGAATCGGTTGCATTTCTACATACCAATAATGAAACAGCACAAAGAGAAATTAAGAAAACAATCCCACTACAAATGTACCAAAAATAATAAAGTACCTAGGAATAAACTTAACCAAAGAGGTGAAAGATCTGTACTCTGAAAACTACCCAACATTGATGAAAGAAATTGAAGACAACACAAACAAATGGAAAAACAGTCCATGCTCGTGGGTTGGAAGAACACATATTGTTAAAACGTCTATGCTACTGAAAGCAATCTATACATTTAATGCAATCCCTGTCAAAATAGCAACAGCATTTTTCACAGAACTAGAACAAACAGTCCTAAAATTTGTATGGAACCACACAAGACCCCAAATAGCCAAAGCAATCTTGAAAAAGAAAAACAAAACTGGAGGTATCACAATTCTGGACTTTAAGTTATATTATAAAGCTGTAGTAATCAAAACAGCCTGCTGCTGGCACAAAAATAAACACATAGATCAAAAGAACAGGACAGAAAGCTGAGAAATAAACCCACAATTACATGCTCAGTAGTATTCAACAAATGAGACCAGAACACCCAATGGGAAAAAGACAGTCTCTTCAACAAACGGTGCTGGGAAAATTGAACAATGACATGCAAAAGAATGACACTGGACCACTTTCTTAAACCATACACAAAAATAACCTAAAAATGGATTAAGGACCTAAATGTGAGACCTGAAACCATAAAAATCCTAAATGAGAGCACAGGCAGTAAATTCTCTGACACCGGCCATAACATCTTTGTAGGTATGGCTCCTGAGGCAAGGTAAACAAAAGCAAAAATAAACTGTTGGGACCACATCAAAATAAAAACCTTCTGCACAGTAAAAAAACAAAAAACAGAAAACAGAAAAACAGGCATTTCTTTTTTTTTTAATTTTAAGATTTTATTTATTTATTTGACAGAGAGATGCACAGCGAAAGAGGGAACACCAGCAGGGGGAGTGGGAGAGGGAGAAGTGGGCTTTCCAGCAGAGCAGGGAGCCCAAGGCGGGGCTTGATCCCAGAACCCTGGGATCCTGACCTGAGCCGAAGGCAGAGGCTTAACTGAGCCACCCAGGTGCCCCAAAACAGGCATTTCTCCAAAGACATCCAGATAGCCAATAGATATATGGAACGATTCTCAACATTACTAATTATCAGGGAAATGCAAATCAAAACCACAATGAGATACGGTCTCACACCTGTCAAAGTCACACCTGTCAAAAACTCAAGGTACAAGTATTGATGAAGATGTGAAGCAAAAGGAACCCTCATGCACTGTTGGTGGGAATGCAAACTGATGCAGCCACTGGAGAAAACAGTATGGAAGTTCCTCAAAAATAATTTAAAATTGAACTATCTTATGACCTCGTAATCGCATTACTGGATATTTACCCAAAGAATACATACTAATTCCAAGGAATATATGTACCCCTAAGTTTATTGTAGCATTACTTATAATAACCAAAATATGGAATCAGCCTAAGTGTCCACTGACAGATGAATGGATGAAGAAGAGGTGATATATATATATATACAAAATGGAGTATTATTCAGCCATAAAAAGAATGAAATCTTGTCATTTGCAACAACATGGATGGAGCTAGAGAGTATAATGTTAAGTGAAACAAGTCAATCGGAGAAAGACAGATATCGTATGATTTCAACTCATGTGGAATTTAAGAAAGAAAACAAATGAACAAAGGAAAAAAGAGAGAGAGAGAGAAATAAACCAGAAAACAGACTCAACTATAGAGAAAAAACTGACGGTTATCAGAGGGGAGGTGGTGGGGAATGGGTGGAATAGGTGAAGGGGATTAAGAAAGAGTATACTTATCATGATGATCAGTGAGTAATATATGGAACTGTGAATCACTATATTGTATATTTGATACCACAATCCAGGTAACTAATAAACAACAAACATCTCTTTCTGTTGGTTCTGGAGGACAGAAGTTTGAGATCAGTGAACCAGCACTGCTAAGTGAGAGGACCTCTCCCTGGTTCATAGCTGGCTCTTTCTCATTGTGTCCTCAAGTGGTGGAAGGGGTAGGGGTTTCTCTGGAGCCTCTTTATAAGTCACTAATCCCATTTCATGAGGGCTCTACTTTCAGTGGTTTAAGTACCTCCCAAAGGCCATCACCTTTAGGGGTTAGGATTTCAACATACAAAATTTGATGTGACACATTAAACCATTGCACACGGGTTAGAAGAAAAGTGCTGAAATTGTAACAAATTTTTAGGGGCTGAGTGTGGGCTGGCATGTTAGCTTAGAAAGCTCTAGGAGCTCCAGAGAAAAGGGAGCTCCATACCCATCCATTGACACTTTAATCATGAGTCTTCATCTAGTACCCATGGTCAGGGCTGGGCATAGGAATGGAGAACTGAGAAAGATCTCCTGAAGCAAAAGAGAAAATTGAGAGAACCAGAGGAAACTCTTACACTCTGGGCCTTTCCCCACCCTGGGGAGGAGGCAATGTCCATCTCCCGCTGGTGGAGGAGATCTGACAGAGGCCCTTCTGATGTACAGGTATGCCATGCCTTCTACAATCTGTGTGGAGTGCAAGAGAAGAGAGAGAAACCCTCTCTTATTCCACCTTAAACCAAACACCGGCTAATTGATCACTTTCAAGGAGAGAGGGGCAGAAAGAGCTGAGAAGGAATCCTCCCAGACCTACTGTAGTCTGAGGATGTTGTAGGACAACTATGAGACACTTCAAAGCATCACACACAGGACAAGGGAGTCTCCATCTACTGCGGGGAGAGCAATAGGGAAGCACAGGTGCATGCGCAGCTGAAGTGTGAGGACAGAGCAATAGAATTCAAACCCTCTCTCCAGGCATTCTAATGCCAATGCTTGATAAGGCAAAGATTTGTACTGTACTCGGTAATAATTAGAAGACTCTGATAAACTGAATATAACCAAAATAACAACAAAGTCCAGACTCATCTTGACTACAGACTAGATTTTTCTGAATACCCCCATGTCTTCCACAAAGTCTGGGACTGATAGAAGAGTGCTTTTATGGTGAACATAAATATCATTTACTGCAATTTCTGCTCTTCTATATACAATGTTTAGCAATTCAATAAAAAATTTAAGGCACATTTAAAAAACCAATAAAATATGAGCCATCATTAAGAGAAGAAATAGTTAATAGAATTAGAGATATCTCAGATGTTGATATTATCATACTAGGAAATTAAAATCATTATGATATATGTATATATGAAAAGATCTAGTGGTGATAGTGGAAAACATAAATGAAAAAATTGGGAAATTTCAGCAGATATACGGAAAGCATTAAAAAAAATGAAAATACCAGAAATGGAAATGCAGTATCAAGGATGGAGAGTATTTTTGGTTTGGGTTTTTTGTGTTTTTTTTATTGTTGTTGTTGATAGGCTAATCCATAGACTGGACATGGCCCAGGAAAGAATTATATAAACCTTGATAAAATGTCAGTAGTAGAAGAAAATGGAATGAAACATCAGAGATCTGTGAAACAAGATCTTTTTTAAAAAGCCGTAGCATATATATACTATATATATATTATACATATATACATATAAATAAATCAAGTACAAATCAGTGTGTTTGAGATTTTTTGAATTGGGTTAAAATATAATTTGTTTCCTTTAGAAGAACTATGTACTAAAATGTTTATATTGATTATCTCTGAGAAGGGTAATTACATCTAATAATGTTTTCATTTGACAAATTTTCTCTAAAGAATATGCTTTTATTGCACAAGAGTTCAAAGACATAAAGAAAATTAAAATCATAATTGCTTTCCTTCAAATACCAAAAACCTGAGCCATTTAACTTATTGTCAATGAGAAAGAACCATAAGCCACTTCACTTTAGCAAAATTCAGATCCTTTCATGAGTGATTTGTTAACTTCTCTCAATTATTCAGCTTTATGTGCACAAATGTGCTAGCAGAGAGGGATGTGCAAAATGATCCATCATACATTTTTTTTCTTTGGCACACCATTATTGGGTATTTATTGCCTGTAAGTCAGAAGCACAGCTAAATACTGGTTTATAATGATGGGTAAATATTTACTGATTATAAATATTACTTGGTTCATATTAACTGCTCAAGAAACCCTTGCTGAATGAATGATTATATTCAGACATTGTGGTTAGCAAGATAAGTCCAAATTAGACTTTCTTAAACCAGTATTCCCCACACATATGAATGTACTAAGTAAGCATATATGATATGATAATGGTAGAGAGGAGGCAGTAAAGAGTTTGGGTAGGAGTTGTGAAGGAATAGCAGGAAAAAATTAAACAATGTTTATTTATAGAGAGAGTTATTATCCTGGGTTATAAAGAATGCATGAATTCACATATTCACCCTTTTGATAAACACTAAGTATATATGCACATAGACCCTGTTCTGGGAGAGTATAAAGTGTGATGAATATAAAGTGATGAGCAATAACACAAACATGTTTCCTGAATTCATGGAACTTACAGTATAATAAGGAAAGAGAAAATAATCAAATAATCACCCAAATATATAATTTATAAAGTACCAAAAAAGTTAGGGTGAGGCGACAAGAAATTGAGAAGGCTTACTGTGCTTTTCAGGCAAAGTGATTGATCTGTTAGGTACAAAAGGTGAAGAAAACACATTAATTCGGGATCCACGACCAAGCATCAGGTTCATTAAAATGAACGATGGGAGAAAATTTTGGTGAGAATAGCAGAAGCTAAATCTTTATTTGTTGTATATTCCATTTTAAAACATTTAATTTGAAAAATAGAGTGAGTTGAAATGGTTCACCCTTCAAATAAGTTAAAAATTTTTGGAAGAAACCAACAGACCAAGGGCACTACTTAGGCATTTGGACCAAGCAACCTTGAAACTTTCTTCTTTTGCACAGACTGTATGAATTATACAAGAATAAGAGTAAACTAGACTTCAATTACAGTTGTCAGTCGTGAAAACAAAGCAACATAATCAAAGGGTAGGTCGCATATAGGAAGAGCAGGAATGTTCTCTCTAGGTATGACTCCAAGTGTGATGTATATCCCAGACCGAGAAAACAGTAACTGGAATATATTTGTAACGCAGGAAGAACAACAAATACATACTTTGCAAGTTCTTTGCAGGTGGCTTTCTCTAAGGGTAAACAGAAACCTCTGTTTTATGCTCATATCTAACCCTTTTTAATTATGGGACTGCAGAGTTTAATTGGATGAACACAATTCCAAGGATTTGCTAAATTTATTTCCATTCATAGAATTGCAACATGTTTCAACTTGGAAATGATTATAATATAGGCTTTTCTCACTTGAAGAAACTGAGGCATAAAGGGTAGAAGTAATTTATTCACAGTCAGCGTAAATGACTGAGTCTGGAATATGATATACATCTCCTTGTAAACTGCCTGTAACAATAACATTAGATCATGAAAAAAGTAAAACAAATAAAGCATATTTTAACCCTATTTCGGGAGCATGCACTCAAACTTTAACTTCCAAGGAGCATAATCAAGAATAATATCTTTTCTAGGGACACCAGTGTGGGTGAGTCAGTTAAGCATCCGACTCTTGATTTCAGCTCAGATCATGATCTCAGGGTTGTGGAATCAAGCCCTGCATCGTCCAGTGTGGAGCCTACTTTGGATTCTCTCTCTCTCCCTCTCCCTCTTCCCCTTGTGTGTGTGACCTCTTTCTATATATATATAAAAAAGAAATACTTCTAAAGAAGTGACTTGGTAAATGAAGAGGTCTTTGGTCCAGGAAACACAAGATCTTTGGTCTCAGGCACCTGGGTGGCTCAGTGGGTTAAAGCCTCTGCCTTTGGCTCAGGTCATGGTCTCAGGGTCCTGGGATTGAGGCCCGCATCGGGCTCCCTGCTCAGCAGGGAGCCTGCTTCCTCCTCTCTCTCTGCCTGCCTCTCCGCCTGCCTCTGCCTACTTGTGATCTCTCTATCTCTCTCTCTCTGTCAAATAAAAAAAAAAGAGATCTTTGGTCTTTTCTTATCTCCATTTATCCTTGTAATATACATTTACAAACACATATACATTGATACATATGTATATATAAAACCACACACATATATATGTATAAATATATACACGTATATATACAATGACAATAAAATATTTTGAGCGGAGGAGTGACATGATCTCACTGAAGATTAAACATCATGTAGGTTAGTGTGTTGATGATATACGCTGTGTGTTGGCAGGGTGGCTGGCAGGGGCAATATCAAAATGACAAGTTAGGAAGCCAGTGCAATAATCCAATAGAGAAATGGGCCTTGCCACCCGTGGTAGGGTGGAAATGACACCAAATTGTTGAAGGTGGCCGTTTCAATGTTTTGAAAACAGTGTTAACAAGTTCAGCTGATGGATTTGCAGTATCCCCTTGTAGGATATGTCTCCTTTCTAGGCCTGCTGGTAGTTACAGTAGAACGTGAAGAGCACAGGACTGAAGTCAAATGGCCCTGCACCATATTCAGTCTTCTCCACTCTTTTGGTGAAAACTTAAGTCACTTAGTATCTCTGGTGTTTAGTTATTTCATATGTAAAATTTGGAAGATAATTTCTATATCACAGAGTTGTTTGTGAATCAAACAAGATTAGGTTAAAACAAGCTCATTTTCATAAATCACAAAAAGCAGATAATATTTACTAGGGTGTTAGCATGCACCAGGCAGTGTACAGGTGCTTTACACATAATTAAATTCTCACTCTTTTAGGAAATTTCTGCAGCTATCTCTTATTTTATTCACAAAGAAGACAAGGCTTTAAGTTTTAATTAACTTGTCTAAGACCCCATAAATTATATATGATGTAACTAAAGACATATGAAACTCTGACCTGGTAAAATTCAATATTATATTCCAGTGTATTTAAAGTACTAGACTAAAATCTGAGGAGGAAAAAAAAACAGCACAGAAAAGCAAGAGATATATATACTCACAAATCAAGTAGATAATATCAAGTATTTCAGAATGAGTCACAGGCTTGTGAAGCCACTTTATTTCTCAAACCCATGACCGGTTCTTCATGAAGAACTTCTTCTCTCCTCCTCAAATAAAACTCTAAAAGATGCCCATGGGGGCACCTGGGTGGCTCAGTTGGTTAAGCGACTGCCCTCAGCTCAGGTCAAGATCCTGAAGTCTCAGGATCAAATCCTGCATCGGGCTCCCTGCTCAGCAGGGAGTCTGCTTTTCCCTCTGACCCTCCCCCTTCTCATGCTCTCTCTCTTATGCTTTCCTCTCTCTCTCAAATAAATAAATAAAAATCCTTAAAAGATCCCCATAAATTCTGGATAAATATTAAAATGGAGATACATCGCCTTCCTTTCCAGCTTCTTGCTGAAATGAACAAAAGGATATGTAAAATATGAAACTTTTATCAGCAACAGATCTGGGTGCCACCCATCTGTTGGAAATTTTAAGACAAAAAAGAACAAATAAGGACCAAATAAGAAGGGAAGGCTTAGCTATTTGACGCTAGTGAAAAGCACTTTCTTTAAGAAGTAGAAAGAGACTACTTCCTATGACATAAACTAAAAGCTAGAAAAATGGTAGGCACTAGATATAATAAAAGAATCCTTTAGAGCTCTCTGGAAAAGCCAAAATCACTCTAAGTAACAAGACATAGGATGCCACATAGGAGATCTTTTTCTTAGAGGATTCTTGATGAACACTCTTGGGTGTCCCCTGTCAGCCACAATACCTGGTACTCACACTCTTGTGTGTTCCTTTAACCTTAAGTGTGGATGGGAACTGTTACTTGAAAAAAGGTATGTGATTATGTGTGTTTACTTGTGTGATTACGTTATATAAAACAGCATTGCCCATCTGGTAAGGGGGGAAGCAGTCATGTTAGGAAACCCTCGGTGACAAGGTACTACAGGTGGCCTCTAGGAGCTGAGGGGGACCTCCAGCTGACAGCCAGCGAAAAACTAAAGCTGCCAATGACAACCACACTAGAAGGAAAGCAGTTCCTTCCCCAGTCAAGCCTCCAGATAGGAACTTTGTGCTGACCAACAACTTGATTGCAGCCTTAAGTGACCATAAGCACAGAAACCAGCTAAACTCTTCCTGGACTTGTGATCTACAGAAAATGTGAGATGACGAATGTATGGTTTTTAAAGCTGCTTGTGGTAGTATTGGTACACAGCAGTATATAACTAAGCACCAGAAAGAAGCAAATTTAGAAAATTGCTAATTTGTAATCTCAATAATTTCGTAGGACACAGCATTAATAGTACCCATTCAGGCAGTCATAACAAATGAACAGTTTGAAAATTTGACAGACTTCATAGAAGAGAAAGGCACAATTGAGACATTGTGCACCACAGATGATGTTGAAATGGTATGTAAATTTGTTTAGGATGTATTGATGAATTTGCAAGTAATTTATATCTCTATCTATATACATGAATAGAAGGATTCCAGGAATACCTACACCACCAGTTGACAATGCTTCTTTCTGAGGTAGGAACGTAAGTGATTTTTCTATTAACTTTAATTTATTTTTTTTATCAAGTTGAAAGATACATATGGTTATTTCCCCCTTCAGTTTCCCTAACTTCCGGGTTGATTTTTTTTTTTTAATTCGTACACAGTTAAAATTCCCTTTTGGTGGTATCCAGTTCTGTGATTTTTGACAACTGCATACAGTTGTGTATATAATACACAATCGTTCTATTTCCCCCCAAATCCTTTTGTGCAATCCTTTTGTAGTCAGCTCATTGCTAAAATTTCAAACCCTGATAACCACTTACCTGTTTCTATCTCTATTGTTTTCATTTTGCCTGAATGCCAGGAAAATGCCATTGGGATCTGGCTACATTAACTAAGTAAAATGCCCTTAAGTTTCATTCGTGTGGTTCCTTGACTAGGCGATTGTTTCAGCTTTATTGTTGAAAAGTATTCTATTGGACAGATCTACCATGGTTTGTTTATCCATTTTTCTATTGTAGGACATCTGAATATGTATTAGTTTTCTAATGTTACAAGAATAAGTTACTACTAATTTAGTGGCTTAAAATAATGTAGTTTTTTTATCATTAGTTAATGGAGATCAGAGATCTAAAATGGGTCTCACTAGGCTAAAATCAATGTGTAAGCAAGGCTATATTTCCGTCTGGAGCCTTTAAGGTAGCATCTATTTCCCTGTGCTTTTCAGCTTCTGAAAGCCACCCACATTCCTTGGCCTGTGGCCCTCTTCTCCCACCTTCAATGTCAGGAATGCCAGGCTGAGTCCTCACACCACCATCTCTCTGGTTTTGATTTGAAATTCCTCTTCCATTTTATTACCTTCTGCCCACCTGGATATTCCAGGATAATCTCCTTATTTTAAAGTCAGCATATTAACACCTTTAATTCCACCTGCAACCTTAATACTCCTTGGCCATATAACTAGCCTATTCACCAACTTCAGGGATTAGGACGTATACATCCTGGAGGGATCATTATTCTGTTCACCACACAGCTGTTTCCAGTTTTGGGTGAACATAAATAAAGCTATGTTAACATAAAGCAGGATCCACTTGGGTAAATACCTATGTGTGAGTTGGCTGGGTCGCATGATAACCATGATAACTATGACCTTTCAAATAAAAATGTAACATTTCTTAAAGTATTAATCCTAAAAGGACTACCAAATTGGCTTCCAAATGCCTGTCTCATTCCAAACTCCCACTAGCAATGCATGAGAGCTGCTCCACATTCTCATTAAGTATTTGATATTGCCAGTTTAAAAAAATTTTTTGAGCATTCTGATATGTGTGTAGTGGTATCTTACTGTACTTTTACTTTGTGTTTTCCTCGTGACTAATGACAATGACCATCTTTTTATGTCCTTATTTGCACATGAAATGTCTGTTCAAACGTTGTGAATATTTTTTATTATGCTATTAGTTTTCATATTATTGAGTTTGGGGAGTTTTAATATAGTCTCAGTACAAGTAATTCATCAGATAAATGATTTGCAAACATTTTCCCCATTCTATAAGTTGTCTTTTCCTTTGTATAGCAGTGTCTTTCACAGAACAATTTTTTAAAATATTGATGGAATGCAACTAACCAATATTTTCTTTTATGGGTCTGCTTTTGATTTCTAAAAACTCTTTAATGAACCCATTTTAATATAGTTCCTCCTGTTTTCTTCCTTTCTAAAGAAATTTTACATGTTAGATCTATGATCTCTCTTAAGAGGTTGTGTGCGTGTGTGTGTGTGTGTGTGTGTGTGTTTACCATGGTGTTAAGGTATGAAACAAATTCAATTTTTTTGAAAAGACTATTTATCTTTCCTCTATTGAATTACTTTTATACCTGTGTCAAAAATCAGTTGAATATATTCATAAGGGTCTGTTTCTAGGCTCTTCATTCTGTTTGATTGATCTATGTGTCTATCCTTTTGACAATACCACACTCTTGTTTATTGCGGCTTTACAGTAATTCTTGAAATTAAGTAATGTAAGGCCTACGACATTGTTCCTTTTGCAGAATTTCAGAGTCTCAGTATTGGTTATTCTAGTTCTTTTGTCTTCCTATGGAAATTTTAGGATTAGCATGTCAATATCAATAAAAAAAAACTTAGTGGGTTTTCTATCATGATTACATTGGATCTAAAGATCAAATTGTAAGAGATGATATCTTAACAAAACTGAATCTTTCAATGTACAAACATGGGTTTATTTCTTAACTTATGTAGGCTGTCTTTGATTTTTTTTATCAGTCTTTTGTGAAAATTATTCAGATAATATTGGACTGATACCTAGATATTTCCTTTTTGGTGCTATTTTAAATGGTATTTTTAAAATTCTAATTTCCAATTATCCAATTACTATTATATCCCAGGTATATGGATCTGACATACATATTTATCCAACAATCTGGCTACACTCATTTATTAGTTCTGGGATCTCTTTTGTGGTTTACTTGGTGTTTTCTACTTACACAATCAGTTCTATTTTGGGGGAGGATTTTTTAATTGGTATTATTTATTCTTTAAATATTTGGTGGATTTTACCATTAGTGCTATCTGGGCCTGGAAGTTTTTGTTTGGAAGATTTTTTTTAAAAGATTATAGCTACAAATTTCATTTCTGTAATAGATTCAGGACTATTCTGATTATCTCTATCCTCTTTAATGAGATTTTAAGGGATATTCTCAGACTCAGTTTACTGATTCTGTTAACAAATATGTGGTATATTCTGTTCTGTTGTTAACATTGTATCCTCTTTATAATAAGAGCAAGGGAGAGTCTTTTTCCAAATCTTTGCAAATATTTTAAGAAGAAAGATCTATTGAAAATAAAATATTTAGAGTACAATAAAGAGAATTTTGCCAAAATGAGTAATATGCTTGCCAATTTGAATGGTTGAAAGTTTAATTAGACAACAGATGTTTGGAATCAAAACTGAAACCAATCAATAACATTCAAGCGAAGTTCATAGATTAGACAAGAATTAAAAGAGATCATAGGGGCAAATGGTCTGGATAGGAAAAGAATAAAAACATGTCAAAATTGATACAGAACAGATTTGGGATTTTTAAATTGGAAGAAAGGAATTGACAGAGAACTAACTTTTTCCAAGGCACTGTGATGTAAATGGAAGTTCATTTCACAAACAAAAATAGAAGCATAGCCAAAACACTGAGGCAATCAATATGATTTCCATTTCACACGAAAGCAACTTCCTGAGGCATTCAGCAACTTGCCCTAACCTCAAAAGGCCAAATAGCAAAAAAATTGGAGGTTTAATTTATTTCAGTAGTATTAAAACTCACACTCTTAACTACTTATTATCAAGTTGTGCTTAAATGGATCAAATTAATTCCCTTCTGAATTCTACATTGCCATTACTAAAAGAGGAGGCATGTTCATATATATGTGATTCTAGAAACTGTAACTGAAGATCTCAAGGTCCTGTGCACATGGGCTCAGGTTAGCACAGTGACTGAGACCATTTTAGTTCCTTCATGTTAAGTAGGAGAACCCAAACATTCCAAACTGGCCAAATTTTCTTTCTAACATTTTTCATTACCCTAAGCCAAAGTAAGTATTTTGAAAACATTTTTAACAGCTTCTCAGTTTTGCGAGACTGTGTTTCAGGATCTCCACCTTGATTTCCCAGATGGCCAACCTTAAAAAGAATATTCAGCAACTGAAGATTGCAACTGAGTATAGTATACTATTAAAATAACCAAAAAGAATTATAAGAATTGAAAAGGTTAGTTCTGTGGCTCAATTTGAACCTTTTCTGCAACAGTCTGTTGACATCACACAGTGCTCTCATTCCTGGTGTGTGGGACTAGCTGAGAAAATAAGTATAGTTCATCAGGTGTAGAGATAAATTTCGGGAAGAAGTTGAAACAATGGTTGAGAAACTACTACACATTGCAGTTACACCGAGCATCCTATTGGCACTGTTGTGATGTTCTCTCATTTCTCATTTCCCACACCAAAGGCAAACCTTTATTTCAATTTTAAAATTTTGAGGTATATGTCCGTAACTTTGGTAATAACTGAAGAATTCTAACATGCAGTTGTCCAGATTGGCTTGGATTTTTGTGTGATCTTTACCACTTGCTTTTATAAACTGTTAAGACATTCTGTATATGACGGAAAGATCAAGAACTCAGATTTCAGTATTAGCTTTCTTATTATGTTTGTGTTGCATAACTTTGTGATTTCTATTTCCTCACCACTAATTCTTGTACCAGTCATTTATTGCCACAATAATACTGGGTAAAAATCACAAAATCTTGGTTTCATACATTAATAAACTTTTATTTTTTGCTCATAAGCTGTGGGTTATCTTGGCAGTTCTGCTGATCTGTTGGTATTGGAATGGCTTGCCCATCCATCTGTGGTCAGCTGTGACTCAGTTGCTGATTGGCTCTGATGTTCTTGGCTGAGTGCTATCAGAAGTCCAGGTTCTCAGCTGGAACCACTGAGCTTACTTACCTGGCTCTCCTCCATGGTCTCTTATACTTCCAACATCTAACCTAGGTACATTCAGTTGCCACAGGGATCTGAGAGAGAATATAAGTGTGCAGGGCTCTTTCAGGCTTAGGCTCAGAACAAACAATGGCATTTCTACTACATTCTACTATCTAAACTAAGTTACAGGTTTAGCCCAAGTTCACAGTGTAGAAAAATAGACTTTACAACTCCTGAGAAGGATCAGCAAAATCATATTACAAACCTCATGAAAACAGAGATAGATGGAAATTTGAGATCATTTTTGTAATTAAGCACCTATTCCAAGAATGATGATAGGAATAGTAGTGAAGAGTATGAGCTAACCTCTAATGCATTCAAAAAGTAAGAGGTAGATTGGTATAGACCACCACAAAGAAAGAAATGTTTTAGAGAGGAGAAAGAGAAATGTTACGGATGAAACAATAAAAAGCAAGGGAAAACCTATTCTACCTCTAGACCCTTTCAAAGAAGAAAAGGAAGAAAAGAGGAGAGGACAGGGGAGGGAAGGAGAAGAGGGAGGGAAGGAGAGGGGAGGGGAAGGGAAGGGAAGGGAAGGAAGGGAAGGAAGGGAAGGGAAGGGAAGGGAAGGGAAGGGAAGGAAAAACAATATACGGGAGAGCTATCTCTCTGTCTATCAATGGCCTGAAGGGATCACCAAAATTTAATTAAAACAAAGATGAAGGAAAATATTCAGAGAAGAAATGTAAACATCTTGAGTAAGTCCAGAAATAAATTCTATTTCTAAAATAAAAGGAAAAATGTGAATCTACAAATAGAATGCCATTCTAAATCCCAATCCAAGTGATTCTTTTGAATCTGATGGACACAGTGTAAACTGCAATAAACATATAAATATATAAGATTTGAAGAAAACCCTTAGAAATAGGTTCAGATTCACAATCTGAATAATAATATTATTATCCTTATTTTACAAATGTGGGAAGTTTGACTCACAAGTGTTAAAGCAACGTTGGAAATGGAAATATGCTTTGGAAATGACAAAGCTAATAACAGGTAATATCTGTAAAACTCTAAAATCCATGCTCTTTTACCACATCTTAGTTTCTTCTGATGAAATCTAAAGAATTGTAATGTGTAGAACTGTTCTTTCTTGGAAACTTGGATTAACCGGTATTTGTTAAAGCAGTATAAAGTTAGCCATGCTCCTTCTGGAACATAAAATGTATGTTACTTGTTTCCAAGCAGGCAAAGCATAAAGAACAAAATAGAGAGAGCTTTATTTCTTATGTGTCAACTTTGACTTTTCAGCCAGTGAACAAGGAAGCAGCTAATAGTTAACTCATCACTGGATAGATCTGTAATGGTACCCTCTGCATCTAGAGGAAGATTGAGGTGATGATGTTAAGATTGAATCCGAGTCGCAATATAAAGTAATCACCAAGAGTGCAGAATTACAAGGGCTCTGAAGATAAACGTTTCACACAGTAAGGAATACTTAGAGGAAAGAAGGTAAGCTGTGTGCAGTTAAAATGTTTTGCTAGAGAACTCCATTTATTGCCAGGCAAACTGAAGGAAAAACAGCACGTTGAGTTTTGTAAAGCAAACTTTAATGACTTGTTTTGGAGGGGAAAGTATAGACAAAGAGGAAGTACTGGAGGCAGAGAGTATAAGGCAATCAAACAGCAGCCTTCTTTGTAATCAACAGATGGTTCAGACAACTTGTGACCAAGACTCATCTGTGAGAGTGAAAAGCATTGAACACTGACCTTATTAAAGCCCAGGACATTTAATTCCTGAAGATTAAAGTGAGTTTTACTTGTAATAGATGCAGTGAAGACCAGCAGGAGGCAACTAATCCTGTCATATAAGCATTGAATGCTAGGCCTGGATGTGCATGATAACCAAAAAGAATATTTGTAATCATTATGTTTATGATGATGTACATGATTCAACAAGATGTCCAGAGGAAAAACAAACACCATCAAGGATAGATGGAAATATGGACAAGAAAATGGTCAGTAGGAGTTAAAATGAAAAGTACTAGCAATATAATCAGATATTCCAGAACAAAATTCACTGTTATTCCAGCCTATTTTCTGTCGTATGACCAGTTCCTAGAAAAAATGCCTGGAAAATGCTAGGTGTAAAAAATACATAAATATATATTGAATGAATGATCTATGGCCTACCTAGGAAATGGATAAGGTGAATCCACGAGGAGTATTAATGATATAAATGTAAAATACTTGCACTATATTTGTAGAAGTGTCACTGATGTCATGAGAGAGTTTCTATATTCAAAGTAGACATTAGTAGAGCCAATCACATTTAGGAATTATGTCTACGTTTAGATAAATACAGAAATTTAATTAGTTTTTCTGACTTCAGCCTCTTTTCAATCTACTCATTATAAATCAGCCACTTTCCAACGTGTAGAATGATCTTTCCAACACATAACACTAACTTTGTTACTCCCTTGCTTAAAATCATTTTCGTCCCTACTGGCCTCAGAGTAATATCCAAACTTAGCTTGTCACAGAAATACTTTTGGTTTTGCCTCTGCTTGCATCTCTTACGTATATTATAACCCTACAGGCTAGAGTAAATAGAGTCACTACAGTCCCACTCCATATTGTTTTATGCTTCTATATACACTATTTTCTTTGTGTGCACTTTTTCTATCTCTTCTGACTGCTTAATCCTTTTATCACCTTTGAGACTTTGGTCACCCTCTTATAAGCCTTTCATAAAACCATTAAACAAAGCTTGACCTAATGGCCCACAACTGTCCTCCCCCAAAAAACCCTATGTTTACATCTACTACAACTATGGCCCTTTAGAACCTGAATCTCCCAGGTAGCTCAGTCCTAGTGCAACATCTTCTTCATGAAAACAAGATCCAACAATTTTATTAATGTCTCTGCTCAAAAGTCACCTAACCACAGAAGATTTACTTTGTTACCCTAGGTAAAATAGCACCCTTCCCTCCATCACTATCCTCTTACTCTGTTTCATTTCCATCTTAACACTTATATTGATTTAAACTATTATTTAATTATTTATTCCTTTTTTTAAAGCACTTGTCTATACTGTGTAGACTTGTGGAAATAACATCTTTGCTGTGTTGTTTCCTGCTGTATCCTCCTTGATGCAAAAGATGCTTACCATAAAGCACATGTTCAACCAATAGTTGGTGAAAAATAAATACAAACAGAACTTGAATCTTTACCTGGAACTCTCTAAGAACATTGACTGGTCCCAATTTATAAACCAGAGGAAATCTCCTTTGAAAACCCCTTTCCTCTAGACCACATTGGGCAATGTAGATGCTTTCTGGCTCTCACTCTATTCCCTTCTCATGTATCAACTTACAGTACACAGTAGACCTGGCTCTCCCTCCATTCCCTTCTGTAAGCAATTTTTCTCTGTTCATTCACCTTTTTTTACATACCCTAGAAAAAGGACAAGAAAAAAAAACATGAATTTCCTTAAAAGTTCAGACAGGTAGCAATGTGGGAAAATAAGGTAAAGAACAAGGTATCCAAAGCTAGAAGTTGCAGAGGGGGAAGAACGGGTATACCACCAACTATGTATATGACATTAACAGAGCTTGATGCACTTGTTCCTTTATCTATCCTTGCTGTGAATTCCTGGAAGGCAAAGACTTCACCATGGTCATACTTCCAGCTTTTAGCAGTCTATTATAACATGCAAACTAGCTAGAGTAGTCATTAGGTGAAAGTCTCTGATAGGCCATATCTTCAAAAAGGCCAGGCAGGGATCCTACAGATAAAGCCTCACCACAATGAGTTTTCAACACTAAGTAATGTAATAGATAATGTAAAAATGTAGTATAAATACCAATTAGCCAGAGAGAGCAAGAGCAAGAACCAGAGGATTTAGATCACTAAGAATATCAGATAAATTAGATATTGCAACTGTTGGATAGACAATATAAATTATATATTTTAAATTAAGTACAGCTGGAATAAAATGACTGAACCAAAAAATAGTAACAAATAAAATATGTTCAATGAAGAAAAGGCAGGAAGAAACATCACCGAATATGAACATGAAAAGTATAATCAATGAAGTGACTAGCAAGATGCAGATAAAGAGAAATTTACCAAACAGAGGATAGAACTAAAAAAAAAAATTCTCAGAATGTACCAGAGGTTAAAAAAGATTGTAGACTGAAAAGGAAGTAAGCAGATATGGAAGACAAAATGAGAAGATGTAATAACTAAAGTTCCAAAAGAAAGAGAACACAGAGAAATATGCAAATTTGATATAGAGTCTCCAAAACAGTGCTTTATGGTGTCATTTATCCCAGAGGCATAAATAAAAGATTTCCATGCTTAGGCATAACTTAGCAAAACTTCAGAAAACATAAAAGAAGACAATTATCTAAAAAATAGCCAAAATAAAGACAAATTATTTACAAGGAAATAGCATAGATGAATTACAAATTGATTAGTAAAAAAAAAAGGAAATCAACAATGTGTAAAAATATTAACAAACGTTTATATAAACTAATGTAGCAATATCTAACTGAAGGCAGAGGTAATTGGAAGAAAATGTACTAAAACTAAAGTATTGGCAAAACTGGAGCACAGTGTTTGGACTTTACACATGCTAAGATCATCTATTTTCATGAGAGGTTAATTCATTATGCTTAATTTTAGATTTTGCTATTAAAATAATCAAATGAGAGCACCTGAGTGGCTCAGTGGGTTAAAGCCTCTGCTTTCAGCTCAGGTCATGATCTCAGGGTCCTGGGATCGAGGCCCGCATCGGGCTCCCTGCTCAGTGGGGAGCCTGCTTCCTCCTCTCTCTCCCTGCCTCTCTCCCTACTTGTGATCTCTCTCTCTCTCTGTCAAATAAATAAATAAATCTTCAAAAAAAAAATCAAATGATTTTACTTCTTTAAATCCTTCATGTGTTTATTGAATTACTTTATTATTATTTAATGTTTTCAAATGAACATTCCTGGAATAAACATAACTAACTGATCATGATATTATCCTTTTTTATACATCCCATATTCCATTTGTTAATTATTGGTTTGGAAATGTTTATCTATTTTCATAAGTGGGACTGGCTTATACTTTTGTTTTCTGATTTTTGCTATATATAAAAGGACATGTACAGGTCATAGGAGAAGGATGGCTTTCATAAATGGTTAATTAATAAATAAATAAGTTGGAACCAACCACACAGCATACACAAAATTCAACTCCAGGTCAATAAATACTTATATGCTAATAAGCATAATTTATACTACTTCAAAAATATAATATATGGCAATATGTTTATGATCTCGAAGGAGAGAAAGACTTCTTAAATAAGACACCAACCCAATCCATAAAGGAAAAGACTGATAAATTCTATTGCATTAAAATTAAGAATTTCTGTTCCTTAAAAAAATGATGAGAAGAATGCAAAGTTAAGACACAAAGTTGAAAGGAATGTTTACAAAATATTTAACAAATTACTATTGTAAATACACTGGGAAGGCTTTCAAATCAGTAAGGAAACGTACCCAGCTCATTCCAAAACCACATATAAGAAATAAATAGGGTGAGGGGGGGACCTGGGTGGCTCAGTCAATTAAGCATCTGCCTTTAGCACATGTCATGATCCTGGAGTTCTGGGATCAAGCCTCATGTCAGGATCCCTGCTCAGCGGGGAGTCTACTCCCTGTCCCCCCCGCCCCCGTTTGTGCTCTCTCTCTCTCTCTTTCACACCCTCCCTCTCAAATAAATGAATAAAATCTTAAAAAAAAAAAAAAGAAAGAAAGAAATAGTTTTAAAAATGAACCACAAAAGGCCATAGGTATGTAATAGGTGAAATGACGCTCAATCTTATTGATAATTGGAGGGGGTACAACTTGTATCCAGAGTGAGGATTCACTTCCACCAATCACACTAACCAAAACTCAAAGATCAAACAATATCAAGTGTTGACTAGGATGTGGAGCAAGAATTTCCATTCACTGCCAGTCTAGAAGAGAAGAAATGGGTATTGCTTTGTAAAGTTAAATATGCCCATACCTTATGACACAGCAATTTTTAAATTATGTATAAATCCCAGAATGTGAAGAATAAGTATATGTGCAAGAATAAGTGTATCGTTATTGTTTGCAATAGCAAGAAACAAAACAAAACCCCAAAATGGAACCCATTCTGATATCTATTAACAATAATGTGAATAAATAAATTGAACAATACAAAATTCAATGAAGATAAATGTATTTGTTCTCTTTCAGTCCTTTACAGTTTATTTCCCTCTCTTCTTTTTTCTCCCCCCCCAATATGTTCATCTGTTTTCTTTCTTAAATTCCACATATGAGTGAGATCATATGGTATCTGTCTATTTCTGACTAATTTCACTTAGCATAATACACTCTAGCTCCATCTACATTGTTGCAAATGGCAGGATTTCATTCAGTTTAATAACTGAGTTATATCCCATTTTATATGTATACCACATCTTCTTTACCCACTCATCAGTCGATAGACACATGAGCTCTCTCCATAGTTCACTGCTGGTAATAATGCTGCTATAAACATCAAGATATATGTACACTTTCAAATCTGTATTTTTGTATCCTTTGCATAAATACCTGGTAGTGCAATTGCTAGATCATAGGATAGTTTTTAAAATACAGATACGTACTGTATATTATCTACTGTATTGGATTATGTGTTGTATTACTATGTAAAACAAAACATACTCACTAAAATTCATAGTCTGAATACTGTACTAGAAAGCTAGTTCCACATAGAAAATTATTTTTTTCTCTTTCCATCACTACTTCACTGCTTAGGTATCCCAAGCACCTAAGCAGTGCCTAGCACCACATTTATTGGTTGAATGAGTGAATGAATAAATGAAAAGTAAATTTGGTGGATGGAAAGTATCTATATTAGATGAGATCCAGTAATTTTTTCATACAATTCAATTATACATGAATCAAGCAATTCTTAATACTCACTTGAAATTGAAAAGATTAGTGAAAACTGGAAAGTTAAATACCCTTGAAAAATACATTGACAGAAAGCAATCTAATTTGTCCCAGAATAACGCTAAAGCCTTACACACTTGAGATAGAATAAAAGACAACTTAAAAGATGTGGGTAAGACAAAAAAAAAAAAATAAGATGTGGGTAAGACACAGGGTGGGAAACAAAGGGATTTTATAAAACTATCAAGGACTCTGGCTATTCGACTCTTAGACCCTCACTCCTAATTTATACACAACCATGTGCCAGTCCCCTCTCCAACCTCTGCAAAAAGTAGACGTTGTTTCAAATAAAGAAAAAGAAATCAGAAAATTTGAAATTGGGGCACCAGACACAGCAGAATGTAGAATTGGGCACTCTATTGAAAACAAGGAAATCAAATGTATACGTGCATATCCAACTGTGAAGAAGACTCAGTACCCAAAAGGGGTATGGGTATTTCAGGAGAAAACCAAGGAGCTCAGAAAAAAATCACTCCATATCCTGTCAACAAGTCAAACACTCCAATAACTTCCAATCAGCAGAGCAGCTCACTAGTAAAGATACGGAGCCAAATGCAATGGAGTATTTGAGGGAAACTTCCAAATAGGATGAGTTAAAACAAGTAAATAAGCAAATAAGCCAGAAATGAAAAGAAAAGAAAAAGGAAGGAGGAAGGAACGGAGGGAGGGAAGGAAGGAAGGAAGGAAGGAAGGAAGGAAGGAAGGGAGGAAGGAAGGAAGGAAGGAAGGAAGGAAGGAAGGAAGGAACAAAGAATCAATTCAGAAAAACAGAAAGAGAATTTAGCAATTTCAAGGGAATTTATATAAGTGGAGCAGACCTCCATTAGGAGGATTTTGAAAGGGGAATTACCAGGAAGTTGTGCACCCATATTTGACAGAATAAGAAGTCAGTACATAAAGTCTCACATGAATTACTTTAAAGATGTTAGTAAAAACACGTAAAACATGTATATAGGAAAATGTCAGAAAAATAGTAAAAAATTTTAAAAGCATTTGTTTCAAGGTAGTTGGACCATGGGGTTGAGAAGAATGACACAATCCTGTTGTCATTATGAGTCTTCTAATATAATTGAGCATTTTAGAAATATATGCATGCATTCATTATGCTGGAAAAAATATATGTAGGCCTGCATAAATATTAAACTGACTAGAAATGTGATTGAACTCTCCTGAGTGGGGACAAGAAAGATAGCTTTTGTTGTTACAACAACAAAAGTGCCTTTATAAGATAGATACAATAAAATAGACAAGATACACTAGTCTGTGCTATAAAAAGTTTGCAGTCTCCTATTTGTGTTCATGGTAGGAGTCAAGGTCTAAGAAAGATGGAAAAGTGTTAGATTAATATATGTAAATGTCTTAATATCTGTACCAATAACTGTGTATAAACACTACAGGACATACAGATTTCTAACGTGGACAACTACTGACATTCACTGAGATGAGAAAACAGAATGCGTATATAAAAAGGATCAACAGACAGGAGCACCTGGGTGGCTCAGGTGATTAAGTGTCTTCCTTCTGCTCAGGTCATGATCCCAGGGTCCTGGAATTGAGCCCTGCGATTGAGCTGAGCAGGGAGCTTCTCCCTCTGCCCTTCCCCCTGCTAATGCGTGCTCTCTCTCTCTCTCTCTCTTTCTCAAATAAATTAAAAAATCTTTTAAAGGATCAAGAGACAGCTATCACAGTGTATGTAGGAGATAGGCATGTGATCAGACTACATCAAATCTAGTATTTGAATTTTAAGTGAAGATACGAAAAAAATAAAATGCACACATGTATTCTGTGATGATGTCCTTTTGAGATTATTAATTCTTGCTTATTGGCTCCCTGGAGATTCCCTAGGTCTTGCCTAGGCCCCAGGCTGTTTTTCAAGCCTCCCACCTGATTCTATGCTCACCAATAATTTCACAGTAAGTTCTCTTTAAACCAGCCAGCATCTATTCTTATTATTTTAAAACAAAAGTCCCATAATAATAACAATAACAATAGTCTTGATTAGTTCAAGAATAGAGAGGACATTTTTTAAGTGACATCTCAGAAAAGGCATTTCCAAAAACATTTTGCATTTGAAATTCATGCATTTGCAGATTTGTGAAACAGAAAATAAAACATAAGTGGTTAGGGCACTCACATTTCAGGAAGGATATTCTGTGAGGTTCAAATAAGTTCAACAAGTACCTATTGAGTACCTGCTGTGTTCTTAGGCACCAGAAGAGACAGACACCCCCACAGTCTAAAGTTAAAGGAGAAATAGATCTGAATTGTACTTTCGGCAAATTTTGACAGAGGCCAATAATAATTTACATTAAAAACGCTGTTTTAAGGAGGAAAATTGCTCCACCTGGAACAAACCCATCATGTAAATGATGACTAACAGAGCGAAGCACCAAGTTAGTTAAGGGAAGAGTACTGAAACAGAGACATCATCCCAGTCTTCCAATCCAACACGTTTTAGAGAAGCCAAAGGATTGCTGAACAGCTAGTGCTGCCTACAAATCTCAGCCACTCTGATTGGGACATTTTTTTCACTGGTACCATAGTGAAAAGGTATTGATAGCTGCCCGCAGAGATTAAGTCATCACTTCTAGCAGTGGTAAGGAGAAGAATCCGAAAGTATTGGAAGAAACTGTCATTTGGACTCACTATGGATGTTCTTGGAGTGGGGGATAGATTGTATCCTGTGATGAGTCATCCAGATTTCTCCTTCAGAGTTTCTTAGCCTTATTTCTTATTCCCAAAGTTCCTGGGAAGGTCGTCACCAGATGGCTAAAAGCGGTCAATCTTCTTTGGAAATTAAGTGACTAGAAAAGTGTGCCTCTTCTATGTCATTGCCACTTCCTGGGGCAGCCTGCATACCAATGACTGCTCAACGTGGAGGCTGAAGGGCCCGCCCCCGTCCACAGTGCAAGTCAGCTAAAGACATCCTGGCTTCAGAGAACTCTGTGAGGTTAAATAAGGCTTTTGATGGCAGTTCAGCTTCTCCCTCTGCCCTCTCCTTTCTTCCCTCCCTTTGCATAGAAGTTGATCTCAAGAGTATTCCCTGATAAACACCCTGCACACCGTCTCAGAATTTGCTTCCTAGAGAACCCAATCAGCCACAGATAAGGATGTTTCTCCCAACTGGAGCCGATGGTTTTCCACGGTGGTCATTATTATCTTACTAAATGATCAGTACACATGAGCCATCTGGGAGATACCCTCGCCCGCTAATTCTCTGTGATTGCCACCAGAATACAACCACCCAGCTTAAGTGTTGAAGGAGCTGGTATCTGTAGCCTTGTCACTCTAAGCACTGCCCCTCCGAGCAAGACAGCCAATGGAGAACAAGAGTTCGTTATGCCCAGTTTATGATGCGTCAGAAGTGATTGGGATTCTGAGCTCCCTGATGAAACCAAATGCCCTCCAAATGAACTGGATGCAGTGAGGCTGAGAGTTTCAGAAATCTGCTGCCAGAGATCATCTCAACTGTTTCTTCAACAAGTCTGTCAAAGGAATTAAACTGCCTACAAGTTTGCAACCTTCAAGCAGGTACTTAGAGGAACTGGTGAGTTAGAAACAGAGTTGCCAGGGGAACGCCATCTGCTGCCACTTTCCTCACTGCTAATACTTACACAGAAAGACCAAAGAATCTGGTTTATGAGCCAGGATCTTGATGGTTTACAGTGTACATTGCATGTAATTACAAAGCACAGAGTAACAAAAAAAACCCCGTGTTTCTCATTAGGACTTCAAGAAATCTGAGAAAAAATATGTTACTAAAATTTCCAGGTCTTTCTTGGTGAAAGGATGTGGTCAATGAGGTCGCTGTAGATTACTAATAAGACTTAATAAGACAGGTGGTAGAAAGGTTACTGAAAACATAATAGATCATATAGTAGGAAGCCAGCTGGCTGCTTCCTAAAAACAACAAACAACAGCAAAGACCAAAAAATGACCCTTAAATAATATGGCAGTTTATTTTGCTCTCCATAACAATCTGACAAACTCCAGCCCAGCAGGGTCATCATCATCCTACTCCTTCTGGTTATTTATGGACTTAGGACCCTTCTGTCTTTTCTCTGCTGTTCTATAGAATGACATTTTCATCTACATGGTCAAAGCTATATAATTCTTGCTCATAGAAGAGGGGAAAATGAGCTAGGCTTTAGAAAAGGGGGGTTATATTTAGAAATGACCTGGAAAGGGGCACCTGGGTGGCTCAGGCAATTGAGTGTCCAACTCTTGATTTCGGCCCAGGTCATGGTCTCAGGGTGATGAGATCAAGTCCAGTATCCGGCTCCATGATCAGCGGGGAGTCCGCTTAAGATTGTCTCTCCCTCTCCCCCTCCCCCCTGCTTGCTATCCCTCACTCTCTCTCTCTCTCTCTCTCTCTCTCTCTCTCCAAAATAAAATAAATATATATATATTTTTAAATGACCTGGAAAGTATACACGTCTCTTGTGCTCATATTGCATTACATTCTGCTCACATTACATACCTACAAAAGAGGAAGACAAATTTAATTGATAACATGGCATTCAAATGTCCAGCAAGAAGAAAGAGAAATGGATTTACAGAAGGAACTAGCAAAACAGACTACCACAGATGGAAAACACAGTAGAGGAAGCAATTTTAGTACAATGTGAGGGAATAGGGAAACAGAGAAGGAAAGGCAGCAAGTCATGCATTATCAAACAAGTTAATGGTGTTAACAACTGGAACTTAATTTTATCCCACTAAAGGGCTAGGGAATTGGAGTTTTATCCCCGAGTTTCTTTTTTTTTTTTTTTTAAAGATTTTATTTATTTATTTGACACAGAGAGAGAGAGAGAGATNAGAGAGAGAGAGAGAGATCACAAGTAGGCAGAGAGGCAGAGAGAGAGGAGGAAGCAGGCTCCCTGCTGAGCAGAGAGCCCAATGCGGGCCTTGATCCCAGGACCCTGAGATCATGACCTGAGCCGAAGGCAGCGGCTTTAACCCACTGAGCCACCCAGGTGCCCAATCCCCAAGTTTCTTATGTTATTAAACATTCATGTATCTTTCTTGGTAAAATATCTTCATCCAATTTTTCATTTGGGTTGTCTTCTTATTATTGATTTTGTAAGAGTCCCTTATAAATTCTGAATATTATTCCTTTATCAAATATATGATTTAAAAATATTGTCTCCCAGTCTGTGGTTTATTTTTGCATTATCTTGGAAGTGAGAAAGATTTTAATTAGAAGTCCAATTTATCATTTTTTTCTTTTATGGTCAGTACCTTTGGTGTTTTATCTAAGAAATTTTTGCCTAACACATGGCCATAGAAATGTTTTCATAAGTCTCTTCTACAAGTAGCATAGCTATATATTTTACATATAGGTCTATGATTCTTTTTGAGTTACTATTTGTATAGGGTGTGAAAGGGAGATTAAATGCATCTTTTTGCATGTGGATATACAATTGTCTCAGCAGCACTTGTCAAAAGCCATCCTTACTCTACTGACTTGTATTGTCACCATTGTTGAAAATCAATTGACCAAAAATGTTAGTTTATTTTTGGACTCCCAGTTCTGTCCCATTTATCTACATCATCAATCTTTATGTCAGTAGCACACTTTCTTGATTACTATAGCTTTATAGTAAGCTTGAAATCAGGAAGCATAAGCCCTGCACTATGTTATTTTTTCAAGATTGTTTCCATTATCCTGAGTCTTTGCTTTTCTGTATAAATGTTAGTCACCTTGTGAACTTCCAGGAAAAAAAGCCTGCAGGATTATGATAGGGATTGTGTTGTACCTATAGATCAATTTGGAGAAAATCGCTATCTTAATAATATTGAGATAGTTTTATTCTGGGAACATCAGATGACATTTACATCAGGATTTCTCAATTTTGGTACTATTAACATTTTGGATCATATTTCTTTAGGGAGCTTTCCCATGCATTGTAGGATCATCTTCTCTGAGTTCTATCCACTAGATGCTAGAAGAATCCTTCCAGTTATGAAAAACAAAATTATCTGCAGACACTGTCAAGTGTCCCTTGAGGGGAGGCAAAATCAACCCTGGCTGAAAACCACTGATTTTGATCTTTAATTTCTCTAAAATCTATTTTTAGATTTCAATATAGAAGTCTTACACTTCTTTCATTTAATGTATGCCTAAATATATATTATTTCTGACACCAATAAGAATGGGGCTTATATTTTAATTTTGGGTTGTTCATTGGTGTTATATATAAATATTCTTGCTATTTTTATATTCAGCTTGATCTTGTATCCTGTGGCATGGTTGAATTTGTTTATTTATTTTAAGGGTTTTGTTCTATTTTCATTAGAACTTTCTATATATAAGATTATGTTGTCTCTGAATAGTTTTACTTCTTCCTTTCCAATCTGGAGGATTTTTATTTATTTTTCTTGTCTGATTTCACTGGCTAAAACTTCCAGTACAATGTTTAACAAACTAAAGACTGCCAACCTTGCCTTTTTCCTGATCTTGGGCAGAAAGCATTCAGTCTTTCACTATTACAATGTTAGTATTAGTTTTCTAATAGATACCCTCTTTCAGAATGAGGAAGTTTCCTTATAGTCTTAGCTCGAGAGGTTTGTGGGATTTTTTGTAAGTAGATTTTGATTGTATCAAGTGCTTTGCATGTATTGAGATAAATCATATGTTTTTTTACCTTTATTTTATTATATTTTTTTACATTAATTGATTTTTGAATGTTAAACCAAACTTACATTACTGAGATAAATCCCATTTGGCCATAGTGCATAATCCTTTTGTCATACTGATTTTCTCTATTGTTTTTTTTTATATTTTATTGATTTCCATTCTAATCTTTATTATTTCCACTGTTCACTTTGTATTTAGTTTGTTCTTAGCTTCTTAAAGTTTCTTAAGTTGGAGGCTTAGGGTATTGATTCTAGATATTTCTTCTTTCTTAATATAGCTGTTTACAACTTGAAACACTGCTTTAACTACATTCTACACATTTCCATGTGTTGTATTTTTGTTTCATTCAGATCAAAATATTAACCAACTTCCCTGTGATTTCCAACTGGTCTGTGTTACTTAAAAGTGTATCTAATTTTCAAATATTTGTGCATTTCTCAGTGTTCATTTTGCAATCCTGGTCTGACATGTGAATATATAGGAACTGTGTATCATCAAACGTGACTCATGAAAAGAAAGCTTGGTAGGCCCAGTGCTTCTTCATAATTATATAAGATCATATAATTAAAAAGTAAATTTAGTACTTTGGCATTTTATGGCTACAGACAGAACTTTACTATAAACATGAGCACCATCATTCTATAAACAAGAGCACATATTATGTACCATTGCTTTTGTTATTCACTTTTTATTTTTTATTTCATACATAGCACATTTTTAGGTAAGAATTCATCAGTTCTGTGCACTTAATTATCTAATCTATAGTTCCACAGTAGTAGAGGCAAAATTTAAAAAACTGTATGAATATGTAGTTCCAAGTGCAACAAAATTTATCCAAAACAATGGATGTTACTTTCCTTGTATACAAAGGTAGGAAGCCCCGAATGATATACTTCCGAAACATGGAATTTGAAATGAGTGTTATAATTATTGACTTGTACATCTCATAACTTTGATTCTTATAAAGGAATTAATGTTCATTCCTGAAGTAGACTCTTGGTACAAAAAAGCCTAAACTAAGGTTTACATGGCTCCACGTTCTTCCTTTCTTTTTTCCGTTCCCTTTTGTTTTTATCTTTTGCTCTTGTATGTTTATCACTGAGGTCTTTCATACATATTGTTGCTCTCTCTTTTCCTTTCCATGTCTTTCAGATATCTCTGTGACCCCATCCATCTCTCTCTTTCTCAAAGTTTCCTGAAGATCTCATGTCAAGTACATTATATTTTAAGTTATCATGGTAACAAATATTTCAGGAAGTTCACAAGCACCAGTTTGTTTATCATACTCCAAGTGAAATTAAAAATGATTTTTTTTTTTAAAGATTTTTTATTTATTCATTTGACACAGAGAGAGAGATTACAAGTAGGCAGAGAGGCAGGCAGAGAGAGAGAGGGGAGAGGAGGAAGCAGGCTCCCTGCTGAGCCGAGAGCCCGATGTGGGCCTCGATCCCAGGACCCTGGGATCATGACCTGAGCCGAAGGCAGCGGCTTTAACCCACTGAGCCACCCAGGCGCCCTTAAAAATGATTTTTATTCATTGCATACGGGATGACAAACATTGCTCAAGTGTTTTCAAAAGCATGGGAGAAAGGAAGCAATGACAGTCTCAGAGGTGAAGATGAGCAAGACATAACACTATTGTAGTGTTTCTAAAGCATAAACCACTTTCCCAACACCTATGTTGTTTTTCCAAATTGGAGGATTACCTGATTGTATATCACTGACTATTTTATTTAAATAAATACTTTTTTTCATGTAAATGTCATGTGAGACAAAACTAATTCATTGGTACAGTTGTCTTTTACAAATGCATATTAAAATATGTACTTAAATAAATGTGTTCCTTGGAAAGCCACATGAAATCATCTACTATATCACAAGTGGTGCTCATATTACACAGTATAAATCACTGTCCTAGGACCTATCAATAATTAACATGGAGAGATCTGAAGTAAAGAAACAAAGAAATGATTAGGAGAGTTAGGATGGAAATCATGACAGGAAAAATTATAGATGTTAAGAAATTAAGATTCCTAATCTGTGAAAAATCACAAATTAAAGGTAAAGACAGAAACTTAGGCATTTGGCAAGTTCTTTTTAGATTTTGAAAATATGTATCATTTATCTCAGACATTTCATTTGTAGTAATTTATCTTTTGGATATACTAACACCTCAGAGTTTTCAATTGTATTCAGTTAAGTCATTATCAGTGTAAAATAGAATTGTATCTATAAGATATTTTATGTAAGACACATCATAATCACAAAGCAAAACAATAGTAAATTCACAAAAGATAAAGAAAAAAGAATGAAAGCATACTACTATGTAAAATTATCAATCACAAAAGAAGGCAGCAAAAGAGAAACAAGGAACTACAAAACAGCCAGAAAATAGTAAAATGCCATTAGTAAGTCTTTATGTAGCAATAATTTCTGTAAACATGATGGATTGATTCTAAAATCAAAAGATATAGAGTGGATAGATGGATTTAAAAAAATAAGACCCAATGATATGTTTTTAATTATGAGACTCTCTTCCACTTTAAACAAGAGTCTGCAAGTAGAAATTAAAAGAGGACAGTGGTAGCTATACCGATAGCAGTAAAATAGACTTTAAGTCAAGAACAGCAACAAGAGACATTACGTATGATAAAGGAGTCAATTCATCAAGAGAATATAATCATAAATATAAATATATATATACTCAATGGGGAAAGGACACTTTCAATAAATGGTGTTGGGAAAACTGGATAACCACGGGCAGAAGAATGAAATTGGACCCTACCTTATACAACTCACAAAAATTAACTCAAAATAGTTTAAAGACTTAAACATAAGACCCAAACCTTAAAACTGCTAGAAAAATACATAGGGGAAAAAGTTCCTTGACATTGGTCTTGACAACAAATTTTTGGATATGACACAAAAACATAAGCAAAAAAAGCAAAAACTAGTAAATGGGACTATATCAAACTAAAATGCTTCTGCGTAGCAAAAGGAATAATCAACACAGTGAAAAGGTAACTTTTAATCTCTTTTTGATTATATATGTCAGGTAAAAAAAAAAAAGGATCCAGTAGCATGGGAGAAAATTTGCAAACCATCATATACCTGATAAAAAAAAAATCGAAGGAAAAATCCAATTAAATAGTAGGCAGTGGATCTGAATAGATGTTTTTCCAAAGAAGACATACAAATGGAAAATAGTTATAAGAAAAAAGTACCAGCATCACTATTCATCAAAACCACAATGCAAATCAAAACCACAATGAAATATCACTTCATACCTATCATCAAAAAGACAGGGGAGGGTCGCCTGGGTGGCTCAGTTGGTTAAGCCTCTGCCTTCGGCTCAGGTCATGATCCCAGGGCCCTGGGATCGAGTCCTACATTGGGTTCTCTGCTCAGTGGGGAGCCTGCTTCCTCCTCTCTCTCTGCCTGCCGCTCCCCCTGCTCGTGCTCTCTCTCTCTGTCAAATAAATAAATAAAATCTTTTTTTCTTTTAAAAAGGCAGGAGATAACAAGAGCTGGTGAGGGTATAGAGAAAAGGGAACCATAGAGCAGTGTGGGCAGGAATGTGAAATGGTGCAGCCAGTATGGAAAACAGTATGGAGTCTTATAAAAAAAATAAAATAATGCTACCAAGTGATCCAGCAATCCCACTTCTGGCTATAAATCCAAAGGAAACCAAAAGATCAACTTGAAGAAATGTCTGCACTCCCATGTGCATGTTGCATTATCCACAATAGCAAAGGTTTGGAAACAACCTAAATGTCCATCAACAGATAAATGGTTAAAAAAGATGTGGCATCTACATACAATAGAGTATTGTTTAGCCAAAAGAAGGAGGGAAATCCTGCCTTTGACAACAACATAGATAGATCTTGAGGACACTATGCTAAGTGAAATAAGTCAGACAGAAGAAGACAAATACTGTATGATATCACTTTTATGTGAAATCTAAGAGTTGTTGGTTATCAGGGACTGGGGGCAGGTGACAGTGGGGAGAGAGGAGGATTTGTTGGTCAAAGGGCATAAACTTCCAGTTACAAGGCCAGTACATTTTGGGTATCTACTGTGCAGCATGAGGACAATAGTCAATAATCGTGTGTTACATACTTAAAAGTTGCTAGGAAAGTAAATCTTGAATGTTCTCAACACAAAAAAGAAATAGCAATTATGTGATGATGTGTTGGAAGTGTCAGCTTAAGCTATGAAGGTAATGATTCTGCAACATATAAACGTATTAAATCAACAAGTTGTACACCTTAAACTTGCACCGTGTTCTATGTTAATTGTATCAGTAAAGCTAGAAAAAATAAGGTATGTGCTTTGTGAAATTTTAATTTCTGTCCTATTCTCTTTAGTTGTTTAAAAATATTAGTCTGCTTTCTTATATGTATTGCGGCTGTTGAGAAGCCTGATTTCCTTGTGTCTCTAATTTCTTTTCATATGTTATCTACGTTATCTCTCTGGAAAAGTTTGGAGCTTTCACTTTGCTTTGATGTTTCTATACTTCACTATACTATGTCAGGATTTATTTTTCTCATGTCTTTTAAGTGCCTGTTTTTATTTTGGGGGGGGGAGGATGGGATGTAGAGGCATCAGCCCGGCAGAACAATCCTTTCATAGCATACACAGAAAACAAGAATTGTTCAGATAAAGATGTAAACAATTTAAATAGGAAACAAAGTTTTTTGTTTGTTTGGAAAGACAGCATGGAAAGCATGCTTGATAAATTGACCTCACATACAATGATCATAGCATCATTTGCAATTGTGATTAGAAATAAAATATCTACCTACAGAAGAACAGATAAGTTGTAATCTAGTCTTACAATTCAATTCTATACATTAGTGGAAATGAATAAACAACTACTATACAAAGCTACATAGTGCTTTGTTAATGATAAATCTTTAGGTTTTCAAAGTTTACATAACTTCATTACTATCCTTTTGCAACTGTTTCTTAGATCAAGTTCAGGATTTTATATTTATGAAAAGAAATCATACAATACCCCAATATAAGCATACTCTAATTTTTATACAATATTCCAAGTCTTTTAAATTGTTGAACAATTATGTTTAAAATTCATTATTTTTAAATTTTGTTTTGTGTTGTTTCACTAAAAAAAATTATTACTGTGTTTCCCTCAACTGTACTTATTTTACTGACTCATTTTTTGAAAACCAACTTCTGATTTTTTTTCTATTTTTTTTTATTTTTATGGGTTTCAATTTTACTCTTTATAACTTTTCTTTTCCTAATTTATATATTTCTCCCCTCTTTTTTCTAATTCCTCAACTTGACTTTCTGGTTCATGTTTTCAGTCTTTCTTCTCTTATACCAAAACAATTCAAGTATATAATATTATTAATTTTGAGTAAATCTTTACCTGTGTCCCATAGGTATTCTTATGAAATGTTTTCCTTTTCATTTTATACATTTTGTGTTTTCTATTTGGAGATTTCTCTTTGATCTTGATATCAACTAGGAAAGTATTTCTTTATTTCCATGTTGTTTTTTTGATCATCTTTTTATCATTTACTTTGTTTTCATTTGACAGATCAGAGACTATGGCTAATAAAATAGTAACTAAAGAAGAATAAGCTTAGAGTCAAGAAAGACCAAGTCCATTCTTAGCAATGTTATCAGCTATTTAACTGACGTGTTTTTCTCATCTAAAAAATGGGATTAGTAACAAGCCCATTATGGTGTTTGGGACACAATAGAGCATATACAATAGAATGAACGCAAATCACCATCCAGCAATCTTCAGTGAGCTTTGAGGTCCAGAGATTTTTTTGGGTTTCATAGCTTAGGCATGATTAACTAAATCACTGACGACATGATTGAACTCAATCTCCAGCCCCATCTCTGGAGGTTGGGCTAGTTCAAAATCCCAAGATTGTAATCACATCATTGGTCTTTCTGGTGGCCAGCCCTCATGCTAAAGCTTTCTAGGGGGCCATCCTAAATCAGTTCATTATCACAAACTCGGTTGTTATCCTAGAGGCTCATGAATAATAGAGATAATTCTTTCACTTGGGAAATTTCAAGGGTTTTAGAATTTCTCGCCCAGTAATCAAAGACCAGCCAAATTCTTTAGTAAACAACAGGTCCTTACTGTCCACATGTTTTTCCAACTTCCAAAATTTTTATTACTATTTCCTCTTCCCTTCTCTTTTTTCCTTCATTCTTGTGAATTCATGCCTTTAAAAAAGAATCACTCTGCGGAATTGTCATGTGGTTTTCTGGAGGAAGTAAAATTAGATGCATGTGTTCATTCTACTATCTTAAACTCTCTATATAAGACATTTGTAGTTCCAAGAATTCTGACTAATTTTGATTGAAAAAGAAAACTGAACAACAGAGAGAGCAGAGACTGGTCCTGCTTTAAAAAAGAAAAAATGAGTGTCCCACCCCCCAAAATAAGTTCTCCTTCTATTCTTATTGCAGAAGAAAATATTAATCCAGACTTTGAATCCAAAAGCGAAGGAAAGACAAGATTTTGAGACAAAGAACATAGTGGACATGGAGCTCCTCACTGAGCCCAAGGGGGGACATACCCAAAAATCTCAGAAGCTGTAGGTCTCTTTAGGGAGGCTCACTTAGTGAGGCAAACGTAAGAGATGGAGCCTCCCTTGGGATCAGGAGTTCCATGCCAGAGAGCAATTTTATTAGACACCACAAAAAACTGAATGTGTAAATATAAGAAAGTTTTTGGATTTTGCAAGGGATGCTGAGTCTGCAGGGAAATATATAACCAAGAAAATTATTTAAATTTGTTCATTGGAAGTTCACCAAGGCAGTGGTTGTTAACCTATTAATAAACTCTCACTAATGAAGTAGGATGCAAAATTCTAGTAGAGAAGAGGAAGAAAAATTGAGAGGTTTTAAATATTTGGAATGGAAAATTAAAAAACAAAGTTGGTTTCAAAGAAGATTTGACAACTGGGTTTTACCAAAATCAATTTCAGAATTTCTCCCAATGCAAGTTGGAAATAGAAGGCACTCTCCAAAGGAAGAGGCTAATTGCTGAAGGAGGTCAGGGAACAGCATTTGTTCTACTGCTGTGTAAATGTTACTCGTCCCAGTTAGTTTGCTGATGGAAGCTTGAACCCAGTGGATTTTTTAATGTTTTGAAATGGCTTTAATGTTTGGTTTTATTTCAATTACCTAAGCAACACACAATCACATTAAAGAATTTTTTTAAGCAGAAAAAAATCAACAATACTTAACAATAGTTAACACTATAGATAATCTCTCTTAATGCAGTGCTGCAGATCCACTTCTATACACATATGCATACACCGTGCACGTATCTGTGCACAAACACGTGCCCCTAGAGGTTCACTTACCCAGTAACACATGCATAGTAACATACACAAACATGATCACATAACCATGTTATGTTCAAATGCATATACTTCTGTGCATATTTGTACATGTGAACACCTACTCTGTATTAAAGCCTCTTATGTGAGACTAGTACGTCAGAGGATTGAAGGCTAATATTAGAGAAAGTTGCAGTTTAAAAAATTTTACCAGTATCTGCTTTCTATATTAAAACTGAACTTAACTCTAGCAGAATGTCCCTTTGTTCTGGAAGATATATTTCAGTGAGCCCTTTTATTATGCAAATGTAAAGCAAGGACTTTCTGTTCCCAGTGAAGACCTGAGTGCAATAAACTACCACAGTATATATTCTTTAGAGTGAAACACTATATCCTGTGTATTAATTTAAATTAAATGTACGTTCCAGCAAACTTGTATATTGGAAAGTTATGTTTTCATTAGAGAATTTTATTTCCCAAACTTGGATTTAGATGGCCCCTTGCCTATTAATAATAATAATTTATTAATAGTAATATCATAGTAATATAATAATAGTAATACATGATTTATTTTGTTTTTAGGAGTTATATTCTTTATTCTTTGAGTAGTTAGTTGTAGAATATGCTGGTCTTAGAATAAGAAAAGATCAATATGCAGATATGACCTGTTTCATGTATTTATTAAACAAATCACTATTGAAGATGTACCATACTTAAGATACTGTTAACCACTGAATTCACAGTTTGGGTGGACAAAGTTCCTTCTCACAAGAAGCTTACCTTCTATTGTCTTGTAACTTGTGAGTTTTGTGATTTTGACTGTGAATTCTTTTTTTTTTTTTTGAAGATTTTTTATTTATTTATTTGACAGAGAGAGAGAGACAGGGAGAGAGGGAACACAAGCAGGGGGAGTGGGAGAGGGAGAAGCAGGCTTCCCGCCAAGCAGGGAGCCCAATGCAGGGCTTGAGCCCAGGGCACTGGGATCATGACCTGAGCCAAACGCTGACACTTAATGACTGAGCCACCCAGGCGCCCTTGACTATGAATTCTTGTTTTCTTCATTAAAAGACTTCTGAGTCCTGACATGAGATTGGGTATTTCATTTGCTTTTGTCTGTCATCTGTAAGCATTGACCACACCCACTACTTCACCTGAGGTTTTGAGATGCACACAGTCAGTTTACATGGGACTTCAAATTCTGTGAAAGGGCTGACTTATCATTTTTCTTCTAGATTTTCTGCCTTTTACTTATCAATTTTTCTTGCTTTTATCTTTTTCCCAGTGTTTCTTATTTTTCACTCATCCATTTTTGGTTTTCTGATTTACATTATAGGCTTACCTCTTTGGGTCTCAACATAATATAAGAATCCTCTACATTTCTATACTTTCTGGGAAAGCTTTTTACTTGTCATCTGGCTTCCATGTGGTTATCAAGAAAGAAGTTCCAATTCACCAGGGGTCAAGAGAAACTCTCAAGGGGAGAAAAAAAAAAAAGATGTTTAGCATTCAAGTTTCTTCACCATTGTGCTATGTCTGCTAAAGGTTTAAGATATTTTTAAAAATCATTTCTATATCATGTTCATATTTGGTGGAGAAAAGCCAGTTTATGTATTCAGTCTTCCCTATTCTGGAATGTAGAACCAACTCTTTTGAAGAATGAAGAGAAATGACTCAGGACCAATAAATCAGAGTGATAAAAAGACCATTACAGAGACACATGAATGGCTAAAAGATGAAGATTTTTTAATGAGTTGAGAATATAATGACTGGAAATGACAATGAGATGAAAATAGGACAAAAATTTTACCTCTTGTTTATGGAAGAATTAAGATTATGGAGAAATTAATAAGATGGGATGAGAAAGTGCACGCATATATGTAGAGAATACATGTACACATACATGTAGAGCCCATTGGAGAAGATTCCATATGACTTAGGGAAAGTCAAGTTTGGTACAGCAAGACACGTTCACAATAAGTAGAATGAATATTTCAAGAGGAAAATGAGAGTATAAACAATACTTACATAAAGAGAGTTCAAAAAGGCAAGGTGGAAGTTTGTGAAGATGGCAAAAATTGCAGGGTTTTTACATTTCTTCCTTTTTTTTATCTTTTTTCATTCTACCCTCATATTTATGGCTCTTTGTTCCTTTAGTAAAGAAATAATACATCCAGTCGTTATACTGAAAAATCATCAATCTCACTTATTCAACCTTCTTCAGATGCTTGTGCTGTGTGTGTGTGTGTGTGTGTGAGAGAGAGAGAGAGAGAGAAAGAGAGAGAGGGAGAGGAGAGGGAGTTGGAGAGAGAGAGAGACAGAGAGAGACAGCTGTCATTTGTTTACACCTGACAATTTTGCAAGTATGAGTTTTGTGCTGTGACCCTATGATTTGGACACACATTTTAATCAGTTGGAAAAGGCAAATTTCTTATTTATCATAAAACAGATTTTCAGATCTTGAAGATTAAACTGAAAAGATAAATATCCAAGTATTAGCGATACTCTGAAGCTGAAGAGATAATCAAGTTTTCTTTTTTGCCCCAAATTTTCCATCCTCCAAAGAAGTAAATTCTTACATGCACCAATTAAAACAAAAAGGCTGTAGCTCTAAACTGATGTTCTCCTTCCAACTAGTTTCCTTCCTACTTTAGCTTCCTTATAGGGTCCTTTTAGTTTTTTGATAATTTTTCTCTTTGAATTGAGTCTCCATGTTGGAATTTTTCTACCGTGTGACTAGTGCAGAAGGAGAAAAGTAGAGACTCATCTACCTTGGTGAGATACCTATTCCCATTATATAGTCATTGGAAACCAAGTCATAGCCAAAGGGAAAGAAACAAAGGAGAAGCTTCCCTAGATTACTATTTCTTTTAGGCTAAGGCTTCCCCTAGCTTCCATGTCACGTCTTGATGATAGTCTACAAAGAAGGCATGAACTAATGTATTGGTAATAAATAGTGTTCACCAGCTTGATGTCTCTGCTGTCTCCAGTACACATCCTTAATATGTCATCTGACTGATTGTACTGCTCCATGAGCAAGACAAGTTATCTTTCTGAAAACAAATTTCTTCAATGATAAGGTGAATATAGGAGAAGACAACAACATCATAATGAGTTTTGGTTAAATTCAAACTATGGAAGTCCTAAACATGGTGCCTGGAACATGGTGGGTATTCAGTAAATGCTGACTGATTCTGCATTGGAATTCTCTGTCTTCTTTGTGGGAGGGAATATAAATCACTGACAAAAGGATGCAGGTCTTAAATATAAAAGTTGGAACAAGGAGGTCATCACAGTGCCCTGAATGTAAATCGTAGTACTTAATGATGAGTAATGATGGTTGGTGCCAACCTGAAGAATTAAACAGGATCTGAAATAAGATAACCAATACTTTAGAGATAGATGGATGGATAGATAGATAGATAGATAGATAGATAGATAGATGGAACATTTTTGAAAAAGTAAAGTCTGGATACATAAAAATAAGATTTTTTTCCAGCAACAAAATGAAGAAAGAGCAGTAATAGTATTACATATGTAATAGTTTCTGAATATTTATGATAACATGGAAGACATCACTTTGGATCTTGTATTACCTTGAAAAATTTCCAGGCATTTCATTTCATTCATACATTCGTTTTATCAATCATTATTGATCAAGGAAGGAAGAAAAGGCTTTTTGAACAACAAATAAGTATTGACAAATCAGTACAGAGGCAAAGGAATGCAAAAAGACACAAATTAGATGAAATAAAGAAAACAAATCAGTTGTGGGAAAATAAAAAATTGCATTTTATTTGCCTATATGAATGTAATGTGTAAATTTAGAATCTTAGATGAGTATCATGAAATGAGTACAATATGTTTTAGATTCCTGATATAACCACCCCACAGTCAACATAGAATCTAGAAAAATAGCATGGAATAAGAAGCATAGGCATTACATTTCAGAACGCCCCCAAAGGTCAATGATTTCCACAGAGACTATGTTTGGCTATGCCATATCTATTGGAGTTATATTGAAGGGTCTAATGGCTCATTACTTCTCTGACTTCCCCAATTTCACCCTCTTGTAGAGTCAACAATAACAAAAATCTCCTAAATAGTTTTTTCTATGATGGATTCTTTGGAGAAATGACTAAATTATTCCCCTACTTCTGTCTCCTTACTTAGATTGTCCTCTGCTTCATTGACTCTGGCTTGGCATGTAACTAGATTTGGTCAATAATATATTAACAAAACACAAGCAACAATCTGGATGAGCTTACACACTGAGGGTTTCTTGCTTCTGTGTTTAAAGCCCTGAGGTGGTCATGTGAATGAACTCAAGTTAGCCTGTTGGAGAGGCCATGTGGCGGAGATGCAGGCAGGTATCCTGGTGGCAAGCTGCCCAACACCAGACATGTAAGCAAGGCTACCCTACATCATCAGCTCCCAGTGGGCCCAGCACCTGATCCCAGATAGATTAGTCAAGACCTCCTAGAAAGATGGATAAGCGGAAATTGGGAGACACAGATGCATCAGGGAATGAGAGCAAGTTATGTATTTCTGAATATTGTTATGTGATTGACAAGGCAAAATATCTGCAAGGACCAGAGGGCGTATGGCTTTCTGGGGCTGAAATAGTTCATGGTTCTAAGCCTCTACTCTGAGGCCATATAGTCCCAGGTATGGAGTGATTTAGAGACATTTGGAATATTTCTCTGAAAGTCACAAGACCTCTGCTATGCCGTTGACCTGTATGTTATCTTGTTGATTTCAGTTACTGTCCCTGTTCCTATTCCAGTTACTCTTGCTTCCTAATGAATTATCTTAATAGAAAGCTCAAACTCAAATGTCTAAAATGGAATGCCTGATTTGCATCTACCCGACGTTTGATCTTCTCCCAGTGTTCTCCATTTTGGTTAACGTATTTTCTCTAATTTTTTACTGCTTCCAGGCATATCTCAAGGATTGAGCTAATATGAGAAAGAAGGACTGAAAAGATTTCCATTGAAGAATTAACTACAAGAGAAGACCATTGAGAATTATAACTCTTACTTAGAAGAAATTCAGAAGAGATAGAGGGGAGCGGTGATGCTCAACACAGCCTGGTGTCTCTCACTAAGCTTGGTTTCTGGAACAGTCCTATGGATTCATGCCGAATTCTGGGGTTGGAGTATACTGCAATAAAACAGTTGGAGGAAAACCAAAACAGCTGTTTATCTTCCATCTCTATGGGACATCGAAGGCTCAAGGCATGCTCAGTATTAGAGTCATCTGCTCTGTATGTATCAAAAGATGCTGCATACAATAGAAACCATGAGTTTGTCAGAAGCAAGACTGGATTGCCTGGGGACAAATATCAGGGGAAATTAACATCAGCATGGGTAACTCTTGTGGGCATTAGAGTAGCAATACTTAATGGACATTAAAAGTATAGCTGCCATCTTACACACTGTTGAAAATAGAAGAACTGGAGGTAAAAAAAAAATGGCTAATACCAAACATATGGCTGTCTTATGAGGCATAGCTCCCAAATTCCAGCACTATGTTAGAAGAATCCAAAAAAGAGTCCAGGCTGGGTCGGAAGAGAAACTCTATTCATTTGCCGCAGTCAAAATGACCTATTCTTGCTCTCATTGTTGTGTAACAAACCAAACATCAGCTACAACTACCACCTTTTCAATGCTCTAAAAGGTTTCCCTAATAATATTTCCTCCAATTTTTTAGTCATATTGTCTTGATCACCTAAAATCAGATTGACCAAATGGCTTCCAAGGATCACATTTTTATGTGTCATCTCCCCTAGGAGGCTGGTTAATTTCTGCTGTATCCTACAAAAGAATTTGGTATAGAGAACAGCATGTACAGCTGGCCATGTTAGTGTTCTACATAAATCAGAGAGAATTTGGGGTACCGATAAAATCTTCCAATAAACTTCTGTCTGTGTCATAATAGGAGACTCACTTGGACCCATTCATTCTAATTGCTTGCTTTCTGGATTCATATTCAGGAAGTCCCTATTTTTACACATTTTCATTTTCTATCTCTGAGAACAGGTGTAATATTCTTATTTATGCTTTTTATTTATGTTTTGATTTATACCTCTTTGACATTAAGTCAATCTCTCCTGCAAACCCCACCCACCCATAATTAAGGTAAAGTCACAGAGTGTCAGAAAGAACGACGTGACCGAAAGTATGAAATCTAAAGGTTGCCCTTCAACATCTAGCTAAACTGGAAAGGGAAGAAAAGTAAAATTTCTTTCATATTCCACCAAAAGACTTTGTGAACAAGAAAAGTGATAGAGAATGTAAAACTGTACTTATTTCTCTCACTTCCAAACTGTACCTTTTTTTTGGAGTAGAAATTCTACCTTCTCACATTTCCAGCTCAGTATTGTTACAATCTTCTCATGGCACATTCTCTCGGACTTGATATTACTAAATTAAATTGGCTCTTTAAAATTGTTATTCTCTTGTCAAATGTGTTGGCAATGCAGTATCTCACGGTGACCACAAGAATGACTGTCAGAGATCATCTTGATTCAAGATCTTCCTCACTGTGCCGTTTTCAATGTCCTTTGACATTTCTGACATTCAGTTTTAGTATCTGTTAAACATTTCCTAATAAGATGGAAGACTTCACAGGTTTGCTATTATCGTCAGATGTGCTTTATAAAGTAAAACATTCTATAGTACACTAGTGATGACTCATTAGGTGAATAGATTTTTGCCTCTGTTTTATCGTCTTCAAAAGGTAGGTAGGGTGGCAATTGCTAAAGTCAAAGGAGTGGCTTGTTTTTTTGTTTTGTTTTGTTTTGTTTTTGAGATTTTATTTATTTACTTGAGAGAGACAAAGTTAGAGAGCAAGAGACCAAGCACAAGCAGGGAGGCAAGGGAGAAGGAGAAGACTCTTCGCTGAGCTGGGAGCCCAACGCGGGACTCTATTCCGGGACCCTGGGATCATAACCCGAGCTGAAGGCAGACGCTTAATGACTGAGCCACCCAGGGACCCGCAAAGGAGTGGTTTATTTGATGTTATCTTCATTCTTCCTAAATACTGATTAGACTGAAAGGAGTTCTCTGTGTGTGTGACTAAAACATTTACTCTTATGTAGCATGGCATCTTTCTCTTTTTCTTCTCTTCTTCCTTTTTGTTTCTTGAAGTACTCTGCATATTTTAGAATCTTTTAGGATCTTATAGTCTCCCTATCTTGTTTAGGAAGGAGTGGAGTTGAGATTAGGTTAAAATTATAATGGCAGTTAGGGGCTCCTGGGTGGCTCAGGCAGCTGAGCCACCAGGCTCTTCATTTGGCTCAGTGATCTCAGGGCAGCAAGATCGAGCCCCGCAGAACTGGGCTCTGTGCTCAGACTGGTCTGCTTGGGATTCTTTGCCTCTGCCTCTCACTTTCCCTCTGCCGTTTTTCCCACTTGTGTGCCCTCTCTCTCTCTCTTCAAAAAAGAATAGAAAGAGAGAAAGAAAGAAAGAAAGAAAGAAAGAAAGAAAGAAAGAAAGAAAGAAAGAAAAAGAAAAGGGAAAAAATAAAGAAAAAATGTAAAAAAATGTGTGTATATATATATATATATATATATATATATATATATATGTTATATATATATAATGGCAGTTGAAGAGATTTGTTTGCAAATGACAACATATACAAGTGAAGCAGCAGAATAACCCACCACACAATATGCCCTTTGGAATTGAGCTAAGACAATGAATACTTAAGGGATGTAGGAAAAGCTTTTTACCTCTCCCTGAACTGCTTAAAAGAAATTAGAAAGGGGAATTTTACCGGGAAGAAAGCTAGATAAGTTCTTCATCTGAGAGACTTACCTGCGTGGCAGGGCAAATTCATTTACCAAACATTTGTTCTTCTTACCTTCCTGTGAATGGCTTTCCTCCCTTTTGAAGCCCCAAACCCCTCTCCCCACCCCTTTTTAAGATCAGAATGGTATGTATGTTTTCATTGGCTGGCTAGCCTGGAGCTTCATATCTTGGGGGGGGGGGGGGCCCATGTGCATGTAATTAAATTTGTCTTGTTGCAGGGGATCTCAACCAAGAACCTAGAAGTTTAGAAGGAAAAATTTTTTTCTTCCCCTACACAAGTTCCTCCCAAGAAAGTCAAATTATTCAAAATGAAAGCAAGATTCCTCAGACTTGATGTTAATGAGCAAACAAGAAAACCTTATCCAATCAGAAAAAGCACTCCCAGCTTTCTCCCAGCTTATTAGGTTCATGCTACTACAAAGATGTTCTCATTCTTTCACAGCATCTGATCACAAAATAAAAGAGGCACAGAGCAAAATAGTAGAATTAAAGAAAATGGTCACCAACCTGGTCCTTGAGGCTGGCAGTCCCCCCTTTATTGTGTGAGAAGATGCAAGGTATTTGGATGCAAAATATGTTAATGTTATTAATAGTTTGTCAAAGAAAAGTGGTTGGTTCTTATTTAGTTGATGAAAACACTTTTATAATCCATGCATAAGTAAGAGCAGAATTAAAATAATAAAGAGTTTGGGAATGTTAGAAATTACAGCTTTGGTTTATGTTTATGTTCTTTGTTTGCATTTCTAAAAAGTGCTCTGCAGAGTGATCCTTCTGGGAGATGTTCTTGGCGGTGGTAGGACAAAGTTGCCAAATAAAGCGGGCAAAGAAGGCATCCTTGCTCTCCATCAAAATCTCTGGATAACCCTAAAGAAAAAAAAGTCCAATATTTTAATCTGTGTTTCAAAACTGGCACTGAAGCATTACGCAATTTTGAAATGCTATGCATATTAACATCAAGTGGATACGTCTTTTCTATTTAAGTTCAATAGTATTTGTGCTTCTCTAATAAGATAATTAAAAATCAGGGTCTAATTCCACTCAGCTTACCTCACCAAGTTTGAATCTTAATTATCATTACACACTTTAACTGGGTCTTTGCTATTTATCTGAAGGTGGTATAGTCCAGATAAATGTAGAAGAAATGAAGACCTTAACCACAACAATCACAAATCCTCAATCCAGAGAGCATCATAGCCATTCATTTCCTCTGCACCAAGAAGGCAGAACTCGTATTATGTTTCTTCTAACAGTCTGTTGGGGCATCAGCTTTTCTACGCTAGCATTGGACTCCTCAATTGTTTGGAAATTACATTTTATTAGTTTACCTTCTCAATAATGGAAATTCTTATGTCTTTAGAAGACAAAATTATGACCTACAGTCTTTATTTACATTAAAGATTAAAATTATATCTCAATTTAAGCAAAAGGAGAAGAAATGTAAACGAAAACATAAACCAAAGATATGTGAAGATTTGCTTGTTCTTTTCAATCATAAAATCTTTCACAACAAGCATCATTAGGAAACAAGAAAAATCTTTGCATGAAATGTTGCTTTCTTATTTCTAGGCAAAAAAGCAAAGTGAGAACAGATGACTAACCCCCATCCCAGTTTTCCACTTAAATGAGGCATTTTAAGAGTAGAAAACTCTATTATTGGTGAAAATTATTGTGAAGTAAAATCAAGAAAGTTCTAACCACTTTTTCTAAGTAGAGAATTTATTTTTTGCAAGAAAAAGACTCATGCTTAAGTCTCTAAATTGTGAAAAAAGAGAATGCTGAAAAGTTGGAGAGCAGACCCCAGCTAACAACTAATACAACCCTAAATGATGTGGAAACATTGGAAACAATACAGTTTGGAAGATGGGTGTGTGGTACTTGGCTACCTTTCCATTATCCATGAGAAGGAGACCCCATGAAAAGAATGTCTTATAATGCAGGCTACAAGTAGTAGGGAAGCTCATGGTAGCTCTTGATCCCAGCATATGTACCATACAAATAGATATGAAACCCACATACAGCTGACAAATTTCTAAATAGGCAATTATCACACTATATGAAATATAACATGCTGCTAAGTATTTCCCACGAGAACATTTTCTCTTCTTTATGGGAACACACATAGACAATATACCCCAAACTCATTTACAGTCAGCTATAACACAAGGAATGTGAGGTGTGATATATGACTTTTCTAGACTTGGCCAAAAAATTCCTCCTGTGCTGCTCCACATCATTCTGCTTGTTGACTGATGGCAATCCAGGGCTCCCAGGTAGGAATCCATGTGATAAGAATAACAGAGCTACAGCTAGTATGGATCCTCCAATGGTTACATTAAATACAGCTTCCCCACTCCTCCCCATCCTTTGCCCAGGAAATGGAACCACCATGGACCTTGATGTGAGCAATCAAAAAATATCCATTATGTTGTTGGTTACACATTTGAGTCTATTTATTAATGTGGCCTCGTCTAGGGTAACTAACTCAGTTCCTGCTACTTCCATTTGGGATGGTAAAGTTTAAATAATAGCTCTCATCAACTTAATGTGTTAAAACCAAAAGCAAACACAGACAAAAATCACCCTTAAACTATGAGACAGTATTGCAATTATCTCCTTCATAAACTGTTTTACTGTGAGGGAGAAGAGGAAAAATGAGTACAATCTAATTATGCTTTTAATAAGCTTCAAGAGGACATAAAATTTTGACTTGGAAAATATGGGGGCATAAAAGCAGGTGTCTTAGCTCTTCGTATAGAATCCTACTAAAATTACTAAATTGAAACAAATCAGGATGGAAAACACATCATAACTGCAACTAGCAAATGATGGCACCCATAGGAATCATGCAGTTTTAGGATCAATTGAGGCAAGTCTTCTAGGCCCAGACAAGCCATGAGAGAAATGGAGGTGTCTCCACCTGCAGCCATGAGACACTTCAAATTCTCAACAGGGGGATAATAAACTAAGGATAATATGAAAGGAACAGGGTGATGATGACAATGATGATGATGATGATGATGATGATGATAATGCCAGAAGCAGGAAAAAAAAAACTAATAGAAAGCAGATCTTGAGATTTAAAAATGAAGCCCAAAATAATAAAATAAAGAAATACAGTGTCATCGAAGTTGTAAAAAAAATGTATCAAATTCAGAATGTTTGAGGTCATATGTGGAGGAAAAGTTTAAGGTGGTCTGTAACATGTAAAAGAAAAGTACAAAGACTTAAAATATCCCAGAAAAGTTGGTAAAGGTGGAAGGTAGATCATGGAGACACAAAGGGCAGTGTCCTTACCGTGGCAAACATAGGAGCAGTAGAGCACTGAAGGCAGGAACTCTGGGAGATTACGCTCACTTTTGGCCTCCTCTTTGGGGTCCCTTTGAGCACTATATTTATCCTCTCTATACTCCACAGTAGTCATTTGGGAAATAGATACAATAGAAATACTTTCTCATAGAATTTGTATGGAAATACATATAAAGTGATTACAATATCCTGGTTGTTAGTTCATTCTTAATGCATACTCAATGTTATGTCAAATTATCAAATGGAATACAGGAAATTCAAATATTTCATCAAAGAATAATTTTATTATCTGAAGGCATGAATCTGAACATTGAATGAGTTGTTGTAAATGGAAACATTAGTGAAATGTGACCGATAACTGGATCAATGCAGTTGAAATTTTTGATCAAAAATAAAGTGAATTTGAATTAGCTGACACTAGATAAGGGACAATAAAACCTGCCATCCCTATAAAGCAACATCATTTCTTAACCATAGAGAGGAAATAACAGGGTAAAATCCCACTTCCAGGGCCTTCCATACCCTGCGTTATTTTTTGGTTGCTGATATTGTTACCAAATCTTAGCAAAATGGGAAGTGATAGAAGTGGAGCAAATAAGCAAGAGCTATTTCTGGTAGGACACACACACACACACACACACACACACACACACACCAAAATATGCAGATAATACACTGGAAGGACAGTTTTCAGGTTGGTATAATTCCTTAAACCTACAGGGAATAAAGAGGAATTAAGTATTCCAGCAGAGGGCTCATCTGATAAATATCCCCTGTGTGTAAAATATTGCATGTTCTAAATAAATAAAATGAGCATAACTTAAAAAAAAGTAAGTGTTCTATATTATATAACATTTTAGTTTAAATTATTTTACAAAATCTTAGTAAGATATTCTGTCTTAGTGTTTGTTGAAAATACTTGCCTTCCATAAGTCGTTATAAGTATTGTTGCGGAAATTATAAAAGAATGACTCAATGCCAATTTTATTTATTCTCAATTTGTCTGATATTCATATTTTAGTAATTTGGTGACATAAAATGTTTAAGGTAAAATGCCTAGCTGAAATTTGAAGTGATGATTTTGATCAAGTATTAAATATATGGAAAATAATACTCTCTTTGTATAGTCTATAAATGAAGGGTTGATTTCTAGGAGATGGAAAAGGTTAAACTAATGAATGATTCAGACAGTCTTTCATTCTTCATTAGAAGTGAATTAATTTCTTGAAGAAATGAGCGATCTTCTTCAGTTGTTAAATGTGTAAATTTCATCTCAAACATTCACAGTCCTCGATCTATTTAAAGACTGATATGTCGATGATGAAATATAAATTGCAGAAACTAATCAAGTTTAGAAATCCTGAGCTCTTGGCTGTGGTTACTGCTGTGATACTTTAGCACGAGCACATCTCGGCCTGATTATGAGAGATCAGAAGGAAGAGGTGGCATTTGGAGCAAACAGTTCCCACATAAACAGGAGATGAGATTTTGTTATGAATTATGGAAAACAGGGTGAGAATTTTGAAAAGATAATTCTTAACAGGCTATTCACTATCTTAAATAGAATGTCACAATTTTTCATATTTGAAAGGGCTGATTATAGAATTGCAAAGAAGGTAGTTTTTAACCTACTGTCTATCTCTTTTTTAAAAATTTGCACATTGTATAATATAGTATGCATTCTTAAATTACACCCTTATTTCAGGGAAAATGCAAGTGCTCTTCTTAGTCTTGTTTTTGTACTTTCCTGTAGACCTTTTCCTTGATTTTGTCACTTGAGTGTGTAGAATAGGAAGCACATTAATGTTCAGTGAATTTTTATTAGGTGTCTTTTCATGGGTCTTCAAAGTCACAAGAACTGAAAACAATAGTAGTAATAAAAGTAGTGAAAATAGGCTGTGTGTTTATATTGTGCTATCTAATTAAAAAGTATCTTTATAACTGTTATAGTATTTAACCATAGCTAATCTTTGAGATAATACTATAAGGAAGTTATTTCCCAGTCCACAATAGAGGAAACTGCAGCTGAGCTCAGTTAACTAGTTTTAGTTGGAGAAGTCCACAGCCACAAAAAGAATTCTAAGCTTTCTAATGGTAAAGACTGAGTTAGTATAATTCTGCAAAAGCTAGGGACACCTGGGTGGCTCAGTGGGTTAAAGCCTCTGCCTTCAGCTCAGGTCATGATCTCAGGGTCCTGGGATCGACCCCCACATCGGGCTCCCTGCTTCCTCCTCTCTGCCTGCCTCTCCACCTACTTGTGATCTCTCTCCCTGTGTCAAATAAATAAATAAAATCTTAAAAAAAAAATTCTACAAAAGCTATGCAATTAGGTTGAAATATCAACAGCAATGGATAAACAAATTCTTCATTGTCTTTCAATTTCTTGCTGCTCTTTCATGTTGAGTTTCAAGTTCTGGAAAAGAAAATAAGCATATATGGACAGCTTATTATCTGTCAAATCCTGGAATAGAAATTTGAAGAACCTTACCATTCTCAAATCTACAGGATCAGAGAAGTTATTTAATCTACGCAAGTACACACAGCAATCAATAGTAAAGCCAGTTTGGCATTTAGGTCTATCTGGTTACTAAAACTTTTTGTTATAGCATAGCTTGTGGAATCTATCATTCCAAGCAGCATGTAGTTTCCTGGAATGTCCTACATGCCAAGAGTAACTGTTATCTAGAAATGGTGTCATGACCACTCTCCTTATGCCATCAGATATCATCTTCTGAAAATATATAATATGGATAATAAGCCAAATCTGGTGGTTTCTCTTGGATTTAGAATTCAGATGGAGGATACCAATCCAGAAGGTCTGGTTCTTTATCCTATTTAGATCCACTTAGTAAAAACAGATATGTTATGAAACTTGAGCAAAACTTCAAGTTTTGACCACTGCTCAAAATTTCTCTGGTTTCTAAACTACTCACAGATAATCAACATATAGCTAAAATACAAGACTTAAAATGGAAAAAACAAAAAAGAACAGCGAAACACACCCCACAAATACATTGCATCTTTAACTCCTAAAATAGGAGAATATCACAAAAAGAGCAAACTTTTGAATTTAGAACACTGATAATCGAACTCTTAATTTCATCTACATATGACCTTAGGAAAGTGATCTGATCTCTCTGTAATATAGTTTCAACATCTACAAAAGTACTTTAAAATTTCAGATATAAAAATAAAATGAAGTAGTTATTCTATAGATGAGGTATTAGAAATAACTAAATGTAATAATTCCCATTTCCAGTGACCTCTGCAAGAAAGACTAAAGACTTGGTTGAAAACACAAAATAAAAATTAAAATATTCTGAACTATATAAAGTAAGAGGAAATAGTCAACTTGGAATTCCAACTCTAAAAATAGAAGTAGTTCGGGGATGATTAAGTTGCTATAATACTATTATATTTTCAAAATTTATGTAGTTCTGGGGTGCCTAGGTGGCTGAGTTGGTTAAGCACCCACTCTTGATTTCTGCTCAGGTCATGATCTCAGGGCTGTGGGATCAAGCCTGGCATTGGGTTCCATGTTCAGCAGGGAGTCTGCTTGAGATTCTCTCTCCCTCTCCCTCTGCCCTCCCTCTGCTCTCCCTCTCTCTCTTTCTCTCTTTCTCAAATAAATAAATAAATCTTCAAAATATATCTAGTTCTGTCTTATCAAGTCTTACACATTTGTGATCTGGAGAAAGTAGTTCCTTCGAAACTAATACAGTTTTCTCCTCCACAAAATTCAGCACATGCAAAATGTGTGAATTTCAAGTTCCTTTCAAAATATAACAATCATTTACACAAATTTACCTAATTTACCATTTATCAGTTTATGTAAACTCCTTAGATTTCTTTATATTCACGTCATATCCAAGGTTAATAGTACTATCTTTCTTCATGTTATAGAAAGTAAATAGCCAAGTGTGTTTGAGTTGACACAAAATAATTCAAATATTTAATAACCTCTTATAAAGAGTTTTGTTAAATAATAAAATTCAATCCATTAAATGAGTATTTAATCTCATTAAATGTCATGGAGATAGACACGATCAATATAGAAAAGAAAAAAATAAAATTACTACAACTACCTTAACAGAATAAGCCATTGTGATTACCCTAAGCATTTTCCCAATTAGTTCAACACTTCCAAGAAGTAGAACAGTTTCTCCTTTTGCTTTACCAGAAAATTGGATATATTATTTTATTACTGTACCATTAGTGTGACTGTCAAAATCCTTAGCTTAGCATAAAATAGCATGAATATAGATTCTCTATTAAAGTTCCCAACTGCAGAGTGGATTCCTTTAACAGAACTGTATTTGGAAAAATGGGCAGTACTTCAATAAAGTAAATAAAACATAAAAAATAACATTCTCACTTTTTCCCCCCAGAGAAAAAGGAGAGTCCTTGATACATCTGTAAAAATTGGAAATCTTCAAGTGTATTAGCAGTAAGTACATAAAAACTAGAAACTCCCCTTCATTTAAGAGAAGTAATATAGCTTAACAAAAGAGAAAAAGCATTTAACAAAAGAAATGGTAAATAATCTTACAGCTGGAGTAAGACTCTAGACCATAGGCTTCTTGGGGTGAGTGGTACAATACATTTATTTAAATCACCCATTCCTAAGCCCAGCCACTGGTATAGAGAATTAATAAGAAATAGGTTATGGACATTGGGGAGGGTTTGTGCTATGGTGAGTGCTGTGAAAGGTGTAAGCTTGATAATTCACAGACCTGTACCCCTGGGGCAAATAATAAAAAAAGAAAGAAAGAAAGAAATGAGTTATTAATTAATAGTTTAGATTCCTTATTAGATACAGAGCTAAGTGATAACTGAGTGAATGATGAATGAATGGATGAATAAATAACTAAATGCCTAGCCTCCCTGCATTGACAAGTTTCTATAATTTCAAATGCTTGTCATGCCTATATTAAGGTTCATAAAAGACAGGTTAAAGTCCCCTTGTATCTGCGTAGCAGGATTCCTGCCCCTAACCACATCAGTTAGTCACCTTCAAAGAGTCACAGGTGACTTTGCACTCTTCCCATTTTCTGCAAGGGAGAAAGTGAGGTGCCTTTTACGTGTTTGGAGTGCCTTTGGTTAAAAAAGTCCTGGGTCTTCTTGTCTGGCCTCCATGCTCCCAAGAAGTGAACAGAAGTAGATGAACCCTGTGCATCAGCTTAACCATCTTTGACCATTAGCTATACTTCATAGACAAGGATGCTAATGGCTTCACTTTCAAATATGAAACTTCTTTTAACTTGCTAGTTTGTTTTTCTGAAACTACCAAATTCTGTGTCTCATGGCACTGAACCTGAGTGTCATAGTGACCTTTTTTAACACTGGGTAGCCATAGCTCTCACCAAATTAGCCTTTCAAACACTCTTAGAAAATAGTCTTTTGCTTCTATATTAGTCATATCATCAGTTCAGTTATTGACTCTCAGACCAAAATAACATGTTATATTTAGGCTCAACAAGTGGAAGTTTGTTTGTTTCTCACATAGTAGTCCAAGCCTAAGAATCAAGAGCTGATATTATAGACTGGATGCTCTTTGCTTTTTACTCTGCCATCCTGAACAGGTGCATTCCACCTCATGTTCTAAAATGATTGCTTCAACTTTCTAAATGGGAGAGAGAATGAGAAAGTGGAATTCATACCTATTCTCCTTAAAGGCAGGGATCAAAAATGATACTTATTACAAATGCTCACATTCTATCTTAGCTAGAGAGCCACTCATAATATCAAGGAAAAGAGGAAGGGCGCCTGGGTGGCTCAGTGGGTTAAAGCCTCTGCCTTTGGCTCAGGTCATGATCTCAGGGTCCTGGGATTGAGGCCCGCACTGGGCTCCCTGCTCAGCAGGGAGCCTGCTTCCTCCTCTCTCTCTGCCTGCCTCTCTGCCTACTTGTGATCTCTCTCTCTCTCTGTGTCAAATAAATAAACAATATCTTTAAAAAAAAAAAAAGGAAAAGAGGAAAATAAACTCTTCAGTTGAACGACCATGTTTTATTGTGGGTTCTTTCACAAAGGAAGAAGGAGGATGGAAAGTGAGTACTCATTAGCATTTTCTGGCATAACCATTTTTTTGTCTACCCCAAAGCAGGACAACCAAGATCCCTGCCCTTTCACTATGAGCAAGGTAGTAACTGGCTTTTCTACTCCATGGACCAATAATACCAAATATCACCTCCACTCTCTCCTCTGTTTAGGTTGAAAATTCGTAGTAGGTCTAACAAAATTCTTTTAAATCATGTGGGTATTTAAAGATAATAAAAAGAGCCCTGAACTTTTAGACTTCTAATGATTTAAGTACTTCTTACTGTTTACATCTGTCCTAAATGTGACTTCTTGAGCAAAATACAGCCAGCATGAGAGAATCTACTAAAGGATTATAACTGATTAATTCATGGGTTCCATGGTCACAACAATCAGGAGCTGATTATGACTAATCGTAGGCCATACTCCATCGTAAACATACTATTTGTGATAGCAAATAGCCTGTTTTCCTTTCTTGGAGATAATATCTCTGGTCTGAAGATGAAACTGATTGGATATTTCTTGCAATACCTCTATTACTCAATCCAATCAATACTTAAGGCTGAAGTTATAATTCAATAGAACTGCCACACATTTGCAGCCTGAGTATGCAGTTTAGTGCCCATAACCATGTGGTAGTTATCCATTCACACATGAATAAATACACACTACACAAACTCCTTAAATTTATCACCAAAAATTTATTAACAGTTCAGTAGTTTATGAATAGAGCATCTAGTCTTTCTGTCAGAGACCCTTAGAAATAAACATAACAAATTTCCTTTCCTTATATTGGCTCTGATGGAGCAGGACCCCCAGGCCTTCCTAGATTTTATGTCAGCAATGATTTTCAACCTCTCATAAGTTTTGTCCAGCAGTCCTTAAACAAGGTAAGAGACAAGTGGCTCTTTCCCTATTTCAGGATGCATGGTTCCTCTGGCCACTTGCTTGTTGACCATTTGTCCTAGTGTTATTCTGGTACTAATGAGTCAAAGTGATGGAAAGCTTAGAGAGTCAGGCATAGTTTTTATCAAAATGTTCATCCATGCTTATTTAGTCCACACCTCTTCTTTAATTCACTCTCACACATACAACAGGACAAGTGAATAAGAAATTTGGAAATTGGAAATTGTCTTGTGTCAGACTCTTATTAGAAATTTATGTGCCCCTGGCCTCAGAGAGGTGTGGGGGATGTGACACTTGAATGTGGTTGTGTCTGTGTATCTCCTCAAGATGACCTACCATCTTAAGAATTCTCTTCTTATACATTCTCAAAACTCATCATAAGCATGATTATGTCAAGCATCAAGTTGTCTTCTAATACCTGAAATATTTGCCTCAGAGTGTCAAAACTAAAGACATGATTTAAAATGGAGACACCATCCAGCTTAGAATAAAAACACAATACCCCAAATGACTGAATTCTGAGAGAGTACCCTACCTTGGTGTCAGACTGTACTGAGCTTTGGCATCTACCATGTCCTCTTTCTTTTTCTCCTTCTCCTAGTCCTTTTGTCCTAGGAGATACAGAATAAGCTGAAGACATTGTCAGAAAATATGAGCTGGCTTGACAACCTCTTTGATGGCCAGTCATGAAACAAAAACATTGCCCCCAGTGAGCAGAGAGCTATCCCCGTATTATTTGCTCTTTCAACATGCATGTAAGAGGATTCTACCAATACCCTGGTCTCCGAGCTCCTTGAAATGCCTTCCCCAAACAATCTTGTCTTTCATCCTATCCCAGACTCATTCCCTTGGTCATCTCAATAACCAGAATCAGCCGTGACCATACCTAATGCCAGAGACCATACATAAGCCCCACTCCCCTCAACACCTTCCTGTAGTGACATGTAAATTCTGCATAGATGTTAGGAAACCTAGAGGCAAGGGAAGAGGCAATACAGGTTGGTAACTTTGGACTGAACAGTAAATCAGAAAATAGTATTGAATTTGACTGAAAAAATATCCGAATCACACCGAGTATGTCAGAAGGTGTTGAAATTAAAGTTTTCACTGCCAAATAGAAATGAGAGCTCAAGAAGAAGATGATTCTCTTAGGAAAACAGAGTTTCAGTTGAGTACACATCTGTTTTGTAGCTGACATTTATTTATGTTATAAATTACATCATCTACATTAGCTAATTGGACCAAATAGTCCGTATCCCCAACTACCTTCTTCATCAGCTATTGATGAATTACATAAGACTTCAGAAATACCCTCTGGCATTGTCTCAAACAAAAATAAATAAATAAAAGGAAAAAAGAAAAGAGAAGAAATCCTAATGGACAAAAGCTGGCTGTCTTCTTATCCTCATTAGTGATCAGTATGTAAAACAATTCAGTCCTTAAATCTCACACAGAATATCACCAACTGCCTATAACCCACACAGGGAATCCTGAAATCAGGGCAGAGGTTTGGGGTCCAATATGCATTAAGACTAGTCATCCCCCAAATAACCAAGTTTTGCAAATTTCTTAAATTCCTCCTGAATTGAAAATGCACATAGACATTGAGACTCAGATATAATGTCATTAAGTAATTGTTCTTTAATATGTCTCATAAATCATTGCACTGTGATATAGTGTTCCTCTCAGAATGATCCCAAAGGAGTTCAGGGTCCTTTGGAATTATTATTCTCCTCTTTCACGATAAATTACTTTCCCCTCATGTCTCAATGATTTTAGCTTGTTGCCTATTGCCATTCTTGCTAATATTCTGCCTGATGTCTTTGGAATTTCAATGTACATGTAAAGGATGCTTTCGGTATCTTCACCTGCTACTACCTTAATATACTCTCCTCCAACAACATTGTCTCCCACCACATCTCAGTCACTCATTCCCATGGTCATACATTTCAGGCTTTATAATTATAATACCAGCTACCCCTCCATAGTCTCTATAGCACGTATTGTACTCTGGGTGATTACTGTTTTTTTCTGTTCCCAACTCATTAATTCTAGTATATTGATTTACAACTATCCTTGAACCTACCAGGTTCCCCAACTCCTTGATCCTGCAAAATTCAACTGTCCATCACTGTTTTACAACCTTCCCCCTTCTTTCTTAAGTATACTACATGCCCAAGTATAATTACTGTATTGCATATGCACATGTCCCTGTTCTCTCTTACTTTGCAGTATTCATTGGGTAAAACTATAATCCTTTTTAACCCAATTCTTTCCACTCTCTGTCTGTGTTCATAAAGCTGAATGTAGTTGAAACACAGCAAAAAACCTCACTAGTTGGCATCTCTTTGAAGACATGACCATAAATTTTAAATCAACTCTTAATGCTTGCTGTTAAGGCACATGTACTCTGCCTAGCCTACCCATCTGCTTTCTCTCTTTCTTATATCTTTTATTCTTTCTCATATCTTCCCCTCTCATAGCAACCCCAACACTTCCTCCCATATTCTCATTCCTAGTTGATAACCTTGTTACCTGTTTCATAGAGAATACTTAGTCTTCTGTTCTGTAGACCCTGTCCACATATCTACCTACTTACTAGCAGCTGGTTCCACATAGTCTGCATTCCCACCTTTACTGTAAATTAATTATCCATGATCCATTAGAAAGTCAGTTCTTCAACTTTTGTATGAGTGTCCGTCCTCTATCTTACATACTCAAGGGTATCCTTCCAGCATTTCTTTCTTTTTTCTTTCTTATATCGTCAGTTGTTCTTTCTTCTTCCAGGTCATTCCCATCAGGGGAAAAAAAAAATCTGTTATTTTTTCCAATCTTAAAAGGAAAGAAAAGTGAAAGCAAAGAAAAACAAAACAAAACAAAACCCTTTGTTGATTTATCAGCTACCACTCCATTGTCTTTTTTTGCCTTGGCTGAAAACTTTGAATCTGTTGTCTGTACTCATTGCTTCAAATTCCTCTTCTCTCATTCTTTGCTATGACTACTCTGAGCATGCTTTGGTCACTCTTCACACACCACAAGAATACTTTGTCAAGGTCACCAGATGACAACTGCACTAAATCTAATGCTCAAGTCTCAATTCTTACCTCACTTGAATCTTTAGTAGCTTTTGACTTGGTTCGTCCTTTTCTTCTTCTTTATACACTTTCTCCACATGGCTTCTCAGATGCTAGGTACTTTTTGTTTTTTCCTAATTCTCTACTTACTTTTCATTTTCTTTTGCTAGGCCCCCCTTGTCTACCTTAACTCCTAAGGTGAAACACTCCAGGCTTAGTTCCTGGTCCTCTTCCTTTATCCAACATTGACATTCCCAATGATCTAAACTAGTCTTATGACCTAAAACCCATTATGAGTCAACAGTGTCCATAATTATGTTTTCAAATCATACCTCACTCCTGAACTACAATATTTATTAAACATCTCCATCTGTGGATTTCTTGGGCATCTCAGAACACCCCCAAAATTAAACTCTTTATCTTTCAAAAAAAAACCCTTTTTTTTTTTGGTTTGTTTTTAGATTTATTTATTTATATCAGAGAGAGGAAGAGAGAGTGGGGAGGTGGGGCAGAGAGAGAGGGAGAGAGAATCCCAAGCAGACACCCCACTGAGCACACAACCCAGTGCAGGACTCAATCTCACAATCCTGAGATCATGACCTGAGCAGAAATCAAAAGTTGGATACTTAGTGTACTGAGCCACCCAGGCATCCCCGAAAAACTCCTTCTGAAACTCTCATAATGCCAACAGAAATCTTAACATCTTCCTTATCTCCTTTCTGTCACACTCCATGTCAAATCTAAAAGGAAATACTGTAAGCTCTACATTCAAAATATACATGCTAATTAGTGATCCCACACTCCTCCACTGCTCTCCACTCTGGACAAGTTACCAACACCTCCCGCCTGAATCATTGCAATATCCTCCCGTCTCTCTTCTTCTGTCCTTGCCTCTCCATGTGCCAAAGTATAGTCTCAAAAGAGCAACGGAATATATGTTTAAATTGGAGGTAATATGATGGTACTCTTCTATTCAAAAAAAGAATATTCTCAATGGCTTCCTATTTCATTTAGAATAAAATTCAAGGGGCACCTAGGTGGCGCAGTCAGTTGAGCCCCGGACTCTTGATTTCGGCTCCTCTTCCATTCTCCTTTGTGTTGACTGTGTTAGACTCACCGTCAACTCCTTTTTTTCCTCAAATATTTCAGGCATGCTTTCACCTTGGGGCCCTCACACTGGCTGTCCCCTACAAGTGGAGAACTCTTCATGTCCACCTCTTTCAAATGTTTGCTCAAATCTCATCTTCTCAAACAGGCCTACCCTGACTTCCTTATACAAAATGCCTCCCTTGGTCCAGACAGTACACACAATCTACTTTATTTTTCTACACCACTTCACATTCTGCCAGCCATATGACTTTCAAACAAACTATACTTACAAATAATACACTTATTTATTATGCTTTTCTATTGTCTGCCTCTCCCCATTAAAATATAAGTTCTACGAGGACAAGAATATTTGCCTGTTGATGTATTGATCTCTCCCAAGCAACTAGGAAAAAATGCCTAGCACCTAGCACATATTAAGCACTCAATAAATATTTTACAAATGTTTGATTAACTGAAAGAAGAAAATATCTTAGTTATAGTTCATGGTTTCCCTTTTAATTTTTTTTTCTTTTCCTTAGACACCGGGGAATTAAAATCAAAGCTATCTCAATGTTTTTCCCTAGCTAAATTAATCAGGACACTTCCTGTAGAAAAGTGACAATTATACAACTCAAATAAAGTTGAGTAAAAAAAAGGACTATATTGGCTTCAGTAAGTGGGAAGCTCCTGGAGGAAGCGTAGGAAGTGGTTCCAAACACAGTTCCTTCCAGGGTTTCAATTAAAGTTACTAAGTTTCTCTTTCTTGCAAAATCTTGAATCTATTTCTTTCGAAGCCTGACCTGATTCTTTCCTAAAACATATGGGCTTCTTCCATGTGGTCAGGGAAGTTGTCTCTGGCAGCCCCAAATTCACATCCTGTCGGCTTCTTGTCCCCAAAGTGGGAAATATTCTTTCCTCTTTGCATTTGCAGAGCTGTCCTGTGAAGGGCTCCGGCCGCCCAAATGAGTGGTAGCCTACCTGTGTGTTGGGCCACAAGAGGTCAGCATAGTACTCATAGCTTTACCAGAACTGTCCAGAAAGGTGGTTCCTCCAAGAAAAGGGACACTAAATAAACAGTATATTTATTTTACAACATAGTCCCCTCCTTTTTCTCCTTACTGTTTACTAGGATGTTTCAGAGCTCAATTTCTATCTGATGGTACAGATCAGTCAAGAAGATATGTGTAGGGGCTCCTGGGTGGCTCAGTGGGTTAAAGCCTCTGCTTTCGGCTCAGGTCATGATCTCAGCGTCCTGGGATCGAGGCCTGCATTGGGCTCCATGCTCAGCAGGGAGCCTGCTTCCTCCTCTCCCTGTCTCTCTGCCTGCTTCTCTGCTTACTTGTAATCTCTCTCTCTGTGTCAAATAAATAAATAAATAAATCTTTAAAAAAAAAAAAAAAGATATGGGTAGGGAGAGAGGATAAGACCAGGAAGATTCTATTGGAGCCCTTCCAGGCCAAAGGTTCTGGGCACAGTGGACCTTGTCTGACCAATATTGTCCAGAGATTTCCAGCTAACTATATTTTAACCTATTTTAATGTAATAAATATTTGAGAGAATAGTTAGTTTTATATGAATTAATAAATAAAATAATGTTTTTAAAACGATTGGCATTTTACTCATGTATAACATCAACTAGCTGTTCATATAATGTTTTTATTCATCCATCATATCATTCATCTCTCTGACTGTCAGAGAAGAAAAATCGTTCCATGCCTACCATATACAATACAAGGAACTATACAGGTATTGGGAAAGCAAAATTGTTAAGATATGTTTGGTTCAGATGCACATAAATACTTATACTTGCAAAACTTTATTTAATCAGGATGCTAAATCCATAATGATAGTAGATAGGCTTTGTATTTAGAAATATTATTTTCACTTCCTAAAAATTATCATAAGTAATATTTGTAGAAAGCTAACTCTGTATCAAGCACTCTTGAATTAATCTGTTCACTACTTTTATGATTTATTTAATCCTCACAATTTTATGTGGAAGATACTATTATTACCTCCATGTTAAAGAGGGAAACCGATAAATACTCAGGAAACTGAGATGATAGTCTCATGGTTAGGAAGAGGTGGAGTTAGGACTCAAAAGGAGTGGTTTGATTTCAGAGAAAAAATTTTTCAACACTCTGCACTCTTTATCAACGAAATACTCTAAAGACATTTAGGGCAAGGTCACCCATGGCCCTTTTAGGAGGAATGGCCACAGACTACGAGAAAAGGTGCTTTACTTAGATACGGTGTCCACATGAAAAATCCAATCTCACTACAAAGAGTTCTGTTTTTCTCCAAAAAAGTTATTCAATATGACTTCCTGAGAAAGGCTGTATTGTAAGGGTCAAAGTGGGACATATGAAATAGCCACCTTACTGTTGGAGATATTGTAGTCAAAAGCAACTGTGAGAGTGTAGGTTCTTGTTACAAGATGTACTGCTGTATTCCAGGGCCCTAATTATAGCCCACGTAGGAAGACAAAACAGGTCATTCGATAATGGCAGAGCAAAACCCCTTGTTATAGCAAATGGTAACCCTATACTTGTGCTTTTAAAGTTCTGTTTTGGGATGACCTGGATGTTATAAGCATGCACAGATCATTGTAATTCTTGGAATTTCTGCCTTAGAAAGAATAGCGATGGCGCCTATATAAAAGAAAACTCATCTGCAAGAAAGCCTTTGGGTGATGATTGCAGAGAAAGGAGGAAAAGCTCACCTACATACCATGCAAGAAGGAATATAAGGACAAAAAGTGATTCTGTAGGCAATGGCACTTTGAACACAGAAGTGATGTATTGTCATGTAACGGAGGATGGACAAGTTTTTTCGGGTTTATTTATTTTTGTTTTTTTTATTGTGTCACACTTGATGACAAATGGAGGGTGACCTGCAAACGGCATCCAGGGGCATGGTGATTGTACAGGTGTGTGTGTTTCTGTGTATATAGACTGGAAGAATGAATGGAAGGGCCAAAGTTAACAAGACCAGTTACATACTAGAGGACACAAACAGAAAAGGGAAAAAAGATGCTGTGTCATGAATGTATTCTATTTTATTCACTTTTTCTTTTAGTTTGTTTTTTTAGTCATTAAAGTCATAAGATGTATTTCCATTAGCTTGACCTGAGAGGCAATGTGCTATATTAGCCTAGATTTATTTAATAGCTGTGGTATTAGTTTCATATATTTTCGGGGTATCGAAACATTAGTTTATTTAGTATTTTATTTTATATCACAGTTAATATGAACTAATTGTTAGAAATTTTCATGGTGAAGAACCATGGAGAGGCCAAAAAAGCCCCAAAAACATATCCACATTTAGATGCACACACCACATATCCTTGGATTCAAAGTGTAGTTTTATATTCTCGCTGTATTTAATTAGAATGAAGTAACATCAATAAATCTTTATCCAGAATTCAAGAGTTAAATAGGTGCATTTAATTTTGTCATTATTTCCCAGGTAATCATGCAGGTTAGACTTAATGACAAAGACTAATTGAGTACTACTTATAATTTCTAAAAATTAAAATTAAACAAAGATCATTTTTCCCTTTAATCGGGAAATAAGGGTGAAAAACCAGAAAAATCTCCAAGTTACGAAGGCTGTTTAGGGGAGCCAGCAGGCATATTTGTGAGCAAGTCACATTCACAATTGTAGTTTTAACCCTAGAGTGCCCATGTCTTCAGATGGAGTCCAATCCATTTCAAAAGCAAATGTATACAGAACACAAATGATCATTTAAATGCAAAAAAAATTTCATTAGAACTTTTATCTCCCTTTTCGGTGATGTGACAAGAAGTCTGTGATATGGAGTAAAGGAAATGAAAATCCCTCTACAAGGCCAGCCAAAAACCTCTTTGCTTTCGAGTGTACTCATTTGGGTTACAATTTCTATTATGTTTCTGTTTTAACATTACATTTGAGTTTCATCATATTAAGTTCATTTACATTAGTATGAAAGTCAGTGTAGTAATAGAATAAATTATTTTGAAATTAATGTTAAAATACTAAAGACTCCAAGGCAGCTTTGATGATTAAAGTTGATTATAATGGCTAAATGTTGACAACATAATACATTCTCCAATTATTTCTCTGAATATTGCATCTTGTGATACATTTCTTCAATTTCTTGTATTATTCTTTGTGTTAAAAAAAAAAAGCATCTCTCAATATGTAACCATAATCTTGGTGTGGGCAAAGCAGAAGACTACTAAAACCAATAAATTAAATAATGTGGATAACTAAATAATTTAGGGAACTCACTCAAAAATAATGATGTTTTTATGAAGATACGTCAGAGAAAAAAATTGTAAATCAGAGAATAGTGTAGTTATAGAGTGTAGAGTAAAGCGTAGAAATATCTAACTCAAACTGTTGCCAAGTATAGGAATTATTTATGTTTCATATCTATTTTGGGGGCTAAAAATGGATGGTAGGAGAACATTGTATGTAACTTTGACCTGTTTGTTTCACAGGATTAGTCATTATGCTTTACTGACCATGTTCACCGTATTATAGAGATGAAGGGCATAGCACTACTAGTCAGGGAAAATTGTGCCTGAAAATTCAGCATGTTAGGTGATGAGCGATAAGCACATGGAATTGTGGGAACACAGATGGGAGTATTACCAATGGTGAGAGCCAAGGAAGATTTCACATTGTTGTGCCTGGAAGAGTCATAGTAACCAGGCACATGGGCAGGAATTCCAGGTAAAACTTACACGTCGGTGGTCAGAGCTCTACCAATTTTATCAACTGACAAGAACACCATTTCCTCTAGCACATAAGATGCTTGTGGGACTATAAAAAGCCATGAAGCTGGAGAGATCATTAAGAAAGGGCAGGGATATATAGTTAAGCTTTTGAATTTCATATTGGCCATAATCTTAATCCACTAAACAATTGAGGCATGAGAGTGATATACACATGCTACATTTACAAAGATGGCTCTTTTAGTAGTTAGAAAATCCTAACTGTCCAGTAGGACTTTCTGTGATAAAAAGTGGAAATGTTGTATGTCTACATTGTTTAATATGGTAACCACTACCTATATGTAGATCTCTGAAATGTGGCTAGTGCTACCAAGAAACTGAATTTTTAATTTTCTGTAATTTTAATGCTTTTAAATTAAAAATTAACTAGCTGCCATATCGAACAATGGAACCCTAGAAGTTGGGCTGAATTTATCCAAGGTTATCAATAAAAAGGCAGTTGCAGAAATCTAGAGGTTTCCTTGCATGCATTTTCATTCTCCCTTTAAAATCCTAAATGCAAGAACTTAAAGAATGGTTTGTCTGGTGATTGCACCTGCTCTACCTTTCTTTCTCTTTTCTCTGAAATATCCTCCACACTTAAACCAATCCTCAGGACTCTCAGGACTGAAGAGAGTGATAACAAGGAAAATAATATCTGTATATCATTACATGAGGTTTGGAATTCAACCCAAAGATACATTTAACCATGCATTGGTAGGTTAGTGTCTTGAAAAGTAAACTGATCAATCAATCTAACATTTGTTTTTAATTCATTTAAATATGTGTTGAGCACTATTTGCCAAACCTTGTGCTAGAATTCTGGGGATGAAAGCATAAGCAGGTCTGAACACCACAAATTCACAATCTAGCCGAGTAGGCAGATATACAAAGAGCTAATCATAGTACAGTGAATGACATATGGTGAGGGGCAATTTAAATAAAATGATCATCAGACTAGAAATATGGAAGTGCTTAATTCTGCATAAAGAAGTTAGGGAAAAAATTGAGTCAGGAATTGACTAATGTTGAGATGAAAATTTCAAGGTGAACTAGGAAGGGGTGGAGAAAGGTAAAGGATATGAAGGTGTGTAGGGACAACTGTGCAAGACAGGAAGCTTCCCGGAGCTGAAGCAGTGCGACCGAAGACATTAACATATGAAAATTCATCACTTATTTTAAAAACTATATATAAACTTTTATGTCCAGGAAATAGGATGGTGACCAGGGTTGAAGCTAAAAAGCCATACATTGTGTGGAAGTGAGTGGGAACCAATGATTTTTTTAAAGAATGATATAACTTAGGGGCTCCTGGTTGGCTCAGTCAGGTGAGTGCCTGGCTGTTGATCTCAGGGTCATGGAACCAAGCCCCCCACAGGGAAATCTACACTCAGTGGGGACTCCACTTGAGATTCTCTCTCCCTCTTGCTGCTCACCCCTCTCCCCCCCAAAAAAAGAATGATATAACTTAGATTTGGATTTTTAAGGATCTGGCAGCATTGGAAAATGATGATAAATGATAAAGATTGGACATTCAAACCTGAATATGAATGAACATATAGTTGAGATATTCAAATTTAAAATGTTGAATGTTGAGGTCCACATCTAAGGTCAGTAAGACCTTCCAGTTCCAGAAATTATGTCAATTCTTTTTGTATATTATGTGTGTTTTTCTGGCTCATCAACTCTTCCACACCCTTCTCCCCAAAGGGTTTAAAAGTCCACAGCTCTCTGCCTGCTAGCTACAGACTAGAGACCCACTGGACGAGCAGATAGGAGAGATGGAGAAGATGAGGATGACTCTAGGCTCTAGGCTTGGAAACTGTTGGAAGTTGATACTACTAATGAAAAAGGGAAGGTGTGGAGTGAGCTTGAGATTTTGGAGGGTGGTAATGGATTCTGAGCCATTTCTGCCTCCAGTTACTCCTTATCTTTTCATTGAGAGACAGTAAGGATTACTCACCATCTTACCAAGTGCCCTGCAGCTCCAGTGAGTTTAATTTCCGTGAGGCGATTACCATTACTATACATCCATCTCGTGAGAAATCACTATCTTTCCTCTCTTAGAGCAACTTCAAGCTGCATGAAGGAAATTGTTTGGACACACCATAGTTTATTTGTACAGAAAATACTTTAGCATATCTGACAGAGAAGTTTAGCTTAGAGATTTTCTTTCCAAGTCACTTTGCTCCAAGAAAGTATGTGCAAACCAGTTAATAGCCCATGAGATTTTTTGCAGGAATGGAAAATGCACTAAGGATGGATTTTTTAAAAGATGTATTTCTTTGAGATGAGAGAGAGACAGTGGGGGAGGGGCAGAGGGAGAGAATCTTTAAGCAGACTCCCCGCTGAGTGTGAAGTCCAGCATGGGGCTTGATCTCATGACCTGTGAGATCATGACCTGAACTGAAAACAAGAATCAGACACTTAACCGACCGAGCCACCCAGGCACCCCAAGGATTGACGTTTTTAAGGGAAAAGAAAAGTCAGCTGCATATTCAGCTGTAATCACATGCCTTGAGTAATCTATTTAACTTTTCTGTACCTAAACATATTGCTAGAAGTTTCCTATTGGCTTATTCCACTGAACTGAAACTACAGATGCCTGATATTTTGCAACCAATATCTGAACTCCAGAGGATTCTGCCAGATTCCTCTTCCTCTGACCATATTCATAAGTCATACATCACAGTTCCCCATGGTTCCTTTGTCCCATTTGAATTTCATAACTAGTTACAAATTATTCTTCTTGGTATTGATGTCTAACCTTATAGGCATGAACCTTCCCATTTGTGGGCATGAAATATAACCAGGCTTGGTCCCAAGACCCTGCTTATAGAGCCACTGCCTCCCACTCAAGCAGGACAGGAGAGATGACTGTGACGTGGTATCCCGTGCTACAGAATAATTGCTGCCTCCCCCGGCCCATTTTTAACCGCTCAAAATTTGTATTTTCTAAAATTATATTTCAGATGAAACAAGATCATAAATTCTGCACGGGAAATGAGGCTTGAGCTACAGCATATACTGAATGCATTCAGTGCCTTCAGGCATGTTCAGAAATATTGACTGCATTTAAAAACTAGAGCAAAAGAAAAAGATAGCCCCAAAAGCCCAGAGCCATAGTATCGTTAACTTTTAAAGGAAAATATCATTAAAGGAAAGTTATTTAATGTAGCCTAAGATTCAGTGTAACGTAATATTCTGATGAAGGTCAAAAGTCCAAGAGAAAGCCCTCAAGTGTCTGCTAAGCTTTACCAGGGAATACTGACAAGGCATCACCCCAGCTATCTCACGCAGTTCTAATCAACTGCCTGGTTTGTTGCCTTGAAGGTCTGCGGTTTCTTTACTTTTCCTCTATGCCGGGGTTCCTGTCTTAGACCACCTCTCCTGGCCTGTGATTTCAGCTGCTTTTTTCAAAAGCACTTCTAAAGAGGCCATATCAGCTTGGGGCTGGTTATCTTGAGTCGGCTGCCCTATGCCATAGGGCCTCACGGTACAAAAATGTCTAGTACGTTGGTGTCCTGGAGATGTACATGTGATTGTAGATGAACAGATGTATATTGATGAGAAATGGGGAAGAATACCTCTCATCCTTGAAGACATCCACCATTCTGTGAGCAACCTCGGTCTCAGTATCTAAAGAATTTTTTTAATGAAACAGCTCTCTTCATTTAATCTTTAGTCTCTCTTCCTATCCAGTGTTCTATACCCAAGCCCAGTTGGAAAGTTGCCCACTGCAAGTGGGAGATGCCAAGGTCTAGCCACCCCCTCTTCTGCCAACCATGGCTTCTTACCAGAATATGTCCTGACATTGGCTTCCTCTTGGACGAGGAATGTGCCTTTAAGTAGCAGGAAGAGAGGGATAGTGGCCCTATCTGACTTGTGTCACCAGGCAGAACAGATCTGAAGCCCAGCAGTGAGCAAAGGACCTTAATTACTCAGGAAAAGAGCAGTGGAGATGAATAAATCATCTCTTCACAGCCAAGAGCAGATTTCAACATAAATATCAGCTTTTTTTAATTGAATACAGGATTTTAAAACTATGATTAAAATATCGTTGAGTAGATTGTATATAATCTTTTTAAATAACATGTGTTAAATGTAGTCTAAACTGATAAAAATATGATCAATGTAATTGGACTTTAGTTGATAAAAGTAATTTTATTCCCACCTGACTTGAGATTAGTTTGCTGCCAAAATTAATCAGATGATTAAAGAAAATTCTGAAAACAATCTCTGAGCGGTCACAACACCTATGACTTTCCACCATTGCCTTCCTAAGATAGTTAGAATGGTACAGTGGGTACACAGAGGCTGGGGTAGTACAGAGCTAGTCCTCCTTGAATTCAATTTCTGCCTTTGGCATTTGCTGACTATAAATATTTTCAAACTTAAGCTCAAATTCCTTCATTGATAAATTGGGAAACTAATCGTAACCTCATAAGTTTTTGGTTAGCATGAGTAAAAATTAATGTAAGGTACTTAGCTCTGTGTCAAATAATTAGTAGCTGCTCAATAATAATAATACTGCTACCATACTTAAAATCAATGTATGACATTCCATCCTTGGTCGAGATTTCCAGTTTTCATTCAGCATGCATTCAAATATATATGTCCAGTTTACATAATGTACCAGGTACCGAGCATCATACCAGATACTACGTGTTTTTCAGAATATAATCTGATCTAGTAATAATAATAACAATAAAATCAGAAAGAAAGAGAGAGGAGAAAGAGACCTGTGTAACATTTTTTGGTTTTTGCTACAATCTCTCATAATCAAATTAAGTTTTCATAAGACATTACAAAGAGAATATCTACAGGCCTCTACTTTAAAAATAACAATACTGAGCCTAAAACTGCCTGAATTACTTGTCCACGGTCATACAGGAGGAAAGAAACTCCAAAAAGACCTTCATTGATCACATAAGTTCTCCAATCATTGTATGGAAACAGAATAAACAAAAGCCTGAAAGAAATATATATCTATATGCATGCAAAAATAAATTCTTGTAAAACAGATTACACAATGGCAGTTTTCTCTCCCATTTTGTAAAACTGAGGGTGTATGTTCTCTTGCTACTCTGGGATACCACTCCATCTTCTAAATCAGAGGGTTATGCATTCTGCACACTTAAGTCATCACGCAAAACCTTGATTGTGAACTTGGCATTCGTACATGTTTTAACTGTGAAGGTGCCTCACAATCTACAGCAGGTTTTCCAAGAATACGTCACTATGTCTTATCTTGTTCATCTCTTCACTTAGGATTTGCAGCTGTGGAATATGTGTGTGGATGCCTTGCTATCCCTGAGAACATAGTGATATCACAGAAGCCAAAAATTAAACTAAAAGAAGGTGTGAAGCAGTTGTATTTGGAGACCTGGATCTCAAATTCTGGAAAGAGCTCAAGGTTAGCAAGCGTATCACAAATTACAGGTTCCCCTTCCATCTGAACTTAAATGATGCCCCATATAATTCCCAGGGCAGGAATTTTTGGATGAATAGGATTCATAGACAAAGTTTCATCCATTTTTGACTCAGAAACAGTGAGGAATCGTTAAGAATGCCTGCTAACTTAGAGAAGCATGATGACGATGCAAGAACACTCTGAAGGAGCCAAGCAATGGACTTCCGGTCAGTGCTGGATGCCGCTGCGTGGGCTGCAGTGGACAATGCTGGAGTGGATATCTGAGAGCAGGGCTGATGAATATAGCATCCACTCCACTGAAGAACCTGAGATACCCACATGATCAGTACCATGAAATCAGGTAAGATAATTAATACTCCAGGAGATGATTTCATTACTTTTGTTCCAAAGCTCATCTATATAGAAAAGTCATAGAAGACTCAGTCTTTGTTATATTTGTGAAGAGATAACCATGGGTTTGTGAAGTACCCTCCCACATTGGAGAGTTAGTTAGAAATTTCCAGTATATTAAATTTACAAGTTGTATTCCTGTCAAGTAATTATTGGGAGGAAGAGAAAGAAGGAAAGCTCCCTAATGCATGTCATTGTCTTCTGGATAAGAAGTTGATCACATTCAATAGGCCATTTTTGTACAATCAGTGACAGTGTTAAAAATCAATAAATCTCAATTTTCTCATTCATTCTCAGAGTAACAGGAAAGCCTCCCATTACTCCCTCTCAGGTCAATGTGTCAGATAAATGGTTGGGAGACCATGAAAAAGGAAGTGGGAAAAGAGCCACTAGACATACATTGCTTCCACGGCACCCACCTTCTGTCAGGGACTGGAAAGGGCAGGACAGACCATGGCATCTTAGTGTAAGTCAGCCCTTGTCATGGATTCTTACTCTTCACGATTCAAAACGGAACCTGAAGGACCAATTGTGAAATTTGCAGTTTGTTGTTGAAATATTTTAATGCTCATTTCCCTCTCTCCTCTTCTGTCATGTGGAGGAGACTAGTCACTCGGGACCTGGATAACCACAGGCAACTAGAGGGTGAGACCAAGGATGAGGTTCTCCCTGAGGAGAGAATATGGTGTGGTTGGGGAGGAGGGAGCTGGGTGGAGAAAACAGAAGGGCAGGTACCATCAAGGTGAACACAGTATCCAGAACAATCAGCATTCATAGATTATAGTAGAGGTAAGCCCTTGGTAGCAGGAAACAGACAAATGACTTGAGTTGTCCCTGAGGAAGAGCACAGCACAAGGCAGAAAGAGAGAGGAGGATGTTTGATAAGTGGGCAACAGTCACTAGCAGGCAGAGTCAGGATCCGAGAAACAAACCTTCATCTCGAGCTCTGGGCACAGAGAAGATGAGGTAGTTGGAGACAAGCCCCTGTCCTTGGTAAGACACAGACCACCAAGACAAGTGATCAGACCAAGAGAGCAAGATGAAATGCAGTACTTGAAAACAGACACGCAAATGTGATGGTGGCTGGGTTGCAGAGGTGTGAGGGGGAGCTTTCTGAGTGCTCTGTGAGGTATAAGGGAGATAGGTGGTAACAGCCACTGCCCCTGGGGGTGGCTTCTGGACAAGTCCAAGGTGTCTGACCATGTTGTGTGGCCTCATATTAGGGAATCCAAAAAAGAATTGCTGGATTGAAGATACAAAACCACAACGGGATACAGAAAATCTGAGGGAGAAGACAAAGACTGAAGGGTAGAATGAGTGAGACTAATAACTGATAATAGGGAGTGGAAGTGGGACCCAATGAGTTTTGAGGAGCAGGACAGAGGAGATGCTTTCATTCTTAAAGATAGATGGACATCTATTTTATAGATAAATGAAACTCCAGCTTAGGGTAAAGCAGCCAGTTAAAGGATGCAGATGGGTTGCTTGATGCCAGGGTAGGACAAAGGGAAAACAGTGATATGACTAAGAGCTGCAGAGTTGGATATCCTTCTGCCCCCTAGGTACCTGATCATCTTCTGCTATCTGCAATTTCTCAGTCCAGGGACCGGAGCCTCAGAGAACTGGGTATGGGACCTGGGACTCCATCCTTCATTAAAGTGACACTCAGGGCAGTAACTAAACTCTGAGAGGAGATGAGTTCATTTAGCAAATGGAACAATAGTATCTACTTTACATGGCTGTCTGTAAGACTAGCATTCCTAAGCCACATTTTAAATTCTAAGTTACTATGTGAATGTTACTATGTGAATTGTTTTATATTAGATAGTTTTGCAGAGGATTTGAGCACTTGCAGCCCAAGTTCCAGAAAGGGGGGGTGGGAATGCAGGAAGGTGACATTTAAGAATCCCTCCATTCTGAGATCCTGGTCCTTTCCCCACTGAGAAACTGTTCCAAGTCTGTCAGGTGTCATACACAGAAGACGATCTGGCAGCCTCTAAGCCATAACTTGCTTCTCTACCAACTGCTGTTGCGTAGGTGCTGGTGCCAATGAGCCATCTCCAGAGTTCAGGGAGCAGAGCCCCCCTCCATGTGCACCCACAGCTACTGAAGCCCACACACCAGTCGTGGCAGCTGAGAAAGAAGCCAGAAATCAAGGTGAACTCACAGATGTGAAAAGCAGCGAACGGAAAAAAATAAATCATGTCTCTTCTAGAACCGTGAGGAGCACAGTTCATTTATTTTATCTCGGATTTCTTTAAGCCAGATGCTCTCTAGGTGACATCATAGAGCAAGACCTCGGGAAGACGTCCAAATGCAACTGCGTGCATTGCCAAATAAAAGAATACTGGGGCTCCCAAGGACAATGGGTCAGAATCAGTTTATAGGGAAAACCGAGAGAAAAGGAAAGGGTTTTTTTCCTTTGGTGTTAAAGAAAGTTTTTAGACCAGAGTTTCTCAAACTTCAATGTGCCTGCCGACCACCTGGGACCTTATACAAATGCAGGTTCAGATTCCACCAAGTCTGGGAGTGGGGAGGGAGATGCAGCATTTCAACAAGCTCCCAGGTGAGGCCAGGGCTGCAGGTGCCTTGGCATCATGCTGAGTAGGAAGGAATAGACAATTAGGACTGCGGATTTGAAAATGACTTTCAGTATGTACATGTACAAGTGAGAGAAGACTGATACGAAGGAGAAACAAGATATCATCTTATACAGTAAAAGATCTTTGGTATCAAAATATGTCTGGGGAGTATTGGATGTTCTCTTATGACACGCCTCTCTTTTGAAAATGTTCACAGTTCATTTGTGAAGTCAAGACCCACATACACACATACACACAAGCATGTAAACTGTGGACCCAGGGTACAAATTAATACAATGCATGGGGCTTTTCCCTCAATATCCTCATCTGTTAAAGGAGCAAAACAATGGAATTGGTGTTTGTTTTAACATTGATGCCTATGTGAGTGGTTGTCACATAGAATATGGTCTACGGAAATGCTTACCATTGTTAGTAGTGGTAGAAACATACCAGTGGACTTTGAAAGAATTTCTCTTATAATTCTCCTCAATTCTTTTTAATCTTATCATAGCATCCCAATTAAAAATCAACCATTTTCTTTAAAAATTTTAAAGACTATAAAAGAGGGTATCAACTAAAATGTTTAAATTTATGCTTAATCTGATTGTGAAGAGATATATCTTTAACATTCACTTTTGTGACTATCCATGCAATATTTATGCATATTTTCATATACATATGTAGTAATGTTTATGTAATGTAATATGTTACACGATATGTATGTGTGTATTTAAAATTCAGGCTAGAATGCATACGTGGTATCTTAACATAGTCACAAAAATATACAGTAAAAATCTCCCATATTATAAAATAACCATTTTTATCATTGATTTTAATTGTTCCTTTCCTGCATATTCCATTATTTCTTAATGCATTCACTTATTATTTTTACCAGATGTTTAAGGACATACCTGTTTAATTTTTTGATATTAAAGTACAATTATAAAGACTATTCTTGCAAATATTATTTACGTACCTTGTGGTTATGTTATGAATTCAGAAAAAATGCTGGAAGTAAGAGAATGCACATTTTTAAAGGTTTTTGATAGACATTTTCAAATTGGCCTGCAGAAAGTTTTGCCACTGTCCTCTCCCCCAGGCAGTGGGGCAGCTAGTGGGAGTATGGGTGCACAGCAGGTGGGGGAGTAGAAGAAGGAGGTCAGAGACGGAACGGGGAAGCGGGTCACGCAGGGCCTGGAGGTCATGGTGAGGGCTTTCACTTTCACCCTGAGCTAGATGAGCAGTCTAGAAGGTTGATAAGAAATAATCTGATTTATTTAATTGTTAAAGGAATCAAGAGGCAAAGCAGAAAGACCAGGAAGGAGACCAGTAACCCAGCTGAGAGAGGGCCAGGGCTGTTACAGGGCTGTTGTGTAGACTTTGTATTTTGGTTTCTGTGCCAAAGCAATGACAAGAGGATTGCTGAATGTGTGAGGGACAGCAATTGTTAATGATGATGTCAAGGTTCTTAGCCTGAGAAAATGGGAAGAGAGTTGTGTCATTTCCTGAGTTGGGAAAGCCTGTGAAGACACCAAGTTTCCTGGGAGAAAGATGAGCCATTCAGTCTGACCGAGTTTGGCTTGAGGTGCCTTTGAGACACCAACTGGCAGGTGAAGAAAAGACCAAGACTCTGTAATTATTAGTCTGCCCTGGTCCTCATTTCCTTCTTGAGTTACAGGCATTATTTTTCCCAAAGTGCTTTTCTTCTAAAAAATAATTCACTTCTCTTTTATTAATATAAATTCAAACACAGAATTATCTCCTGTTTCTCCTTTGTATGCATAGTTAGATTTTCATTTATTAGAAAGTTGTAGCTTTCTTTCCTTCTTTTTTCTTGATGAAGCTAATTAGCAATGGGATGTGTTCTTACTTGTCTCCCTAAGAAGGTCTGGATATTGTTATTTAATTTTAACCATTTTCTGTTTATAATCTCCTTAATTTTGTCTCCATATTTATTGATTTATCCATTCTGTGTCTTATTCTTCTGCCAACTTTTTATATTAAATACTTAGTTAACTTATTTTCATTATTTTTGCTTACATGTAAAACTATCTAAGGCAGTGAATTTGTGCCCAATAAAAGCTTTGGCAAGAACTCAGACATTTTTTATGCACTTGGTTCTTATTTTTGTATTTTGTACTTTTTTTTACTTCTAGGTCTGATTTATCCTTTGACTAGGCATTTATTCAAGATATTGTATTTTGCTCTTTACAAATGTCCAAGTTGTTTGATCTTTGTATTATGGTTTGTTATTAATTTCTCTTTCAGGCAGTGATGTATAGGCTATAAAAATTCTGCATTTTGCAGTGCTAGGTTTTATACATTTGGGGTGTATTTTTGAGAAGAAGGCATGTTAGCTGATGTAAGACCAGACACAATACCATGCATTACATCAGCCTCATTAATTTTACCCTGAAATTAAAAGGTGTTTCCTTTTCTGGTGCAGATGATGATCTTTTTTTAATCTACCAAGTGTCATTAAAGATTCTTAACCTCACTCTCTCTTGTGTTGATTTCTTCTGCACCGTTGCATTGTGGATTATCACAGAGATCCTATCACCCTTTCTCAACCTTCCAGCATTTCCTCCTCATTTTATTGCCCAAGAAACATCATCTAAAAATGTTTTCTTGAGGATGTCAGCACTTGACAATACTGCAGGAGATCAAACTTATATCTAACACCAAACTTGTTTTTATTTTATTTATTTATTTATTTATTTATTTCAGATTTTATTTATTTATTTATTCATTTATCTATTTATTTACTTTGGAGGGGGAGGGGCAAACGGAAAGGGAGAGAATCTCAAGCCAACTCTGTGCTGAGCAGGGAGCCCAGTGGCCCAGTGCAGGGCTCAATCTCACAACCTTGAGATCATGACCTGAGCTGAAACCAAGAGTCAGACACTCAACCAGCTGAGCCACCCAAGAGCCCCTCTAACACCAAACTTACTCTGAAACTCTCTTCTTCCCCTTGGGAAAGTTTGCCACCTGCCTTTCTTCTGGGCTTCGAAGCTCCACTGGGCCCTCAACTGGGTGTGCACGGATAATTCACCCTGTGTTCACACATCTCCAGCTCTGGTACTCTTTCTCTGGCTCCCTACACCTAAATCTTCTCGTAATACTGGCTTAATGAAGACACCCATGTGATAAGCAGAGCTCTGTTGTAGGGAGAGCTCTGCTCGGATTCTGCTTGGTGACATCCCTGGGTCTGGTTATCAGAATTGGAATGGAGAGGTGGGGTTTTTGAAACCTATGTGGAAGCCACCAATTAGCCTTGAAGCTCTACACATTTTAGGAATAAGACACAAGAACTGAAAAGAGATGATAACTCCAGACATCATGGAAGAGAGCAAAATGTAGCAAGAAAGGCAGAGGAGAACCAGACTGTGTGTTTGAAGTAGAAGTCAGATTAAAAGGGAAATCATAAGGCTGCACAGAAAATGTTCAATATTCCAGATCATTCACTATTTCTTTATTTTTCCTTTTAACAATCATGTATTGTGTTATCTATATGCCAGACATGCTACAAGATTTGCAGTAATTAAAAATTAATAAAATTTAAAATTTGGGTCCAATGAGATCATTAATCTGTGCACTGCAAAACACTCAAGTGGTTATTGTTATTATTACTACAGTCTTTTGAGCTGTGGATATTTGGAGAAGCAGAAATTATTTTCAGCCTAAGGTTAAAAAGAGGGGGGTGGGGCAGGTGGGAGAGAAGGAATCAGGAAAGTTTTCATGGATGCAAGGTTTACTTTGTGTTGTACTTCCAAAGAAGGAAACAGCTCATTTAGACTTCACACCTGTTCCACTGTGTGTGTAGAACCATCCCTGGCTTCTTCGCCCTGGTTTATCGATCAGACTAACCCCAGTAGATGTTGATGAAGCTCATTGCTTCACTGTCCTTTCTGTCACTTGGGTTGAGCCTCCTCTTATGTGGCTTAATCTGTTGGTAATTTATTCCTTGAAATGAGCAGTGAGTGAATGAGAGACCTCAATCAACAATCAACCATAAAGACTATTCCTGCCCTGCATGTTAAACAGACACATTTTAATGAAGGAGAATTAGAAGATTCAGGTAGCATTTTAAAATGAAATGGAAACCCAATCAAATAAGGATTATACTCAGGCAAAAACGTCTTGCATCATGGTCTTTTATAGGCAGTTAGTGACTAGCTGGAGAGATTGAAGGCCTCACACACCATATGGTGAGATAAATATGGCTTACTTTTAAAATTGCATTTGTGTCACACAATTAAACATTAGAACTATGCACTTCTAAAGATTCAGCTGCAAAACTTGAAGTTTTTGCAAGTTTCATTATAACCACTTTGGAGATTTTTGAAGACATAAAATCTATCATTAGAAGCAGAATATCTAAGTCACAGGAAATTATTTTTTAAAAGGTTTAAAAAAAATAACTTGCAACTCAAGTCACAGAGGAGCTCAAATAATAACCAATATTCACTCCAAGTTGCACTGCCCCCAGTGAGCAGAAGGCATTGATGACTATGTCTCCCAGGAGTCCAGCAGAGGGAAGAAGAGTTCTAGGAGCCGACTTGTCTGGAGAAGGAATCAAGCAGAGCTGAATTACTCTGAGTCCGATGGTTGTGTTCAGAGCCTAACAGAGGAGTTTCAGCAGAATTCGAGTCAGGCAGGTGTGTTTTGACATCATTTTGCTACAGAAGCAAAATCCAGATTGGCTTAATCAGTACAATGAATCTAGCTTCTCATCGATATCATAACAAATCTACAGTCCAAATAGGAAAATTGGTATTTGGTGTCTACACCATACCCCTACTGAATTTGGAAAAGAAAAGTCATACAATTATTTCCTTAAGTGTTTTTTAAAGTTTATATTTTTTTTTGTTTAAAGATTTTATTTATTTGTTTATTTGAGATAGAGAATGAGAAAGAGAGCACAGAGGGAGAGTGAGAGGGAGAAGTAGACTCCCCGCTAAACAGGGAGCCCGATGCATGGCTGGATCCCAGGATCTGAGCCGAAGGCAGACACTTAACCAACTGAGCCACCCAGGTGACCTTAAAGTTTATAAATTTTTTTCATCTAAAAAATTTTTGTAATTAGGGCACCTGGGTGGCTCAGTGGGTTAAAGCCTCTGCCTTCTGCTCAGGTCATGATCTCAGGGTCCTGGGATGGAGGTCCACATTGGGCTCCCTGCTGGGCAGGGAGCCTGCTTCCTCCTCTCTCTCCGTCTGCCTCTCTGCCTACTTGTGATCTCTCTTTCTCTCTGTCAAATAAATAAATAAATAAATCTTTAAAAAAATTTTTTTTGTAATTATTTTAAGAAAAAGAAAATCCCTCTCGTGTTTCTCTGTCTCAACTCCAAAAACTGAAAATAACTAACGACCACAAAAAGTACCATTTCATCAATAGTGCCAAAGCAGAAACTGGAGAAAAACTCTCAGAGAAAAACACAGTGACTTTGGTGTCTTTTTTAAAGTTATTCTTCTTATTTTTTATTTTTTAATAAAATGAAGATATCTCAATAGTCCAGGGTAATGGCTAATTCAAATAACATTTAATAGTATCTTCTATCTGATGAGCATTTAATATGTGCTAAGTGCTTTATGTAAATGATTTTTGCTTAACTTTGATAATCATTGTATCAGGTGGGTATTATTTATTCCAATTTTATAGTTCAAAATTTTGAGACTTAGAAAGATCAAGTCAGTTGAGCAACATAAGATTAAGTCATTGGCTGGAAAGTAGCTGCATCAGCATTTTACCCAGGCAATCTCACTGAAGCAGCTGCTTTTAATAACTAAACCCAATGTTCAAAGCAAACAAAGGCAGAATTTATAATGGCCAAGGTCAATATGCAAATCATGTATAAACTAACCTATATATCCTACCCTTCTGTGTAGGATTCCAGAAGCAAAGTCATATATGCCATATACATCACAAATATAAAATATGGTAAATGTATACAAAATATACAAAGAGTTCACCATTTATTTGGGAATAAAACAGCAACCAAAAATACCAATAAGACCTCAGAGAATCTTGTATTTTGAGATGTAAGTACTTGGGTTTAAAGCCTGGAGTCCCTCAACTGTCCTTTTCCACAGTGTGTGTGTACGTGTAAGCTCATGTTTTGATACTTGCAAGGAAAAGAGGCAGGGATCTCTCGAGATTTCAGGCTAAATTCATATAAATGCCAGCAAGAATGGCAAGTGAGTCTTTATGGCCTTTCCAGAGTTTCCATATGAATCTTCCAGGTTGAAACTCCAGGTCACCCCTTGTCCATTCCTGTCTCCATCTAAAACATGGCGGATGAGCATCTAAAAGGGCACATGCTTCCTGCTTAGACTCCAAAACCTTGCCAATGCTATTGATAATGTTACTAACTCTAGTTAGAAGACAAAAACACATACTTCCTTTCTAAATTAAAACTGTCTACAGCTCATTTAGAAGCGTTACTTACGGACACATGAGAGGTCACCTGGTTCTTCATTTCCAACCACATCTTCCTTTTGGACCTGTCATTGTCGGGGTTAATGTAGAGCATGAGCTCAGCCATAATACCTGGCTGCTAAAAGTAACACAGAGGCTGCTGGGGGCAAAGGAAGGTTTCGGAGAAGGGCGTAGGCCTTTGGAAGAAGGCCTGCAGGGCCATTCTGCCATTGGAACGCCGCAGGGAGTTGGCTTCCCAAAGTTTTCTGAGAGATGTATGCATTGTCTCTGAGGCTATGTTTAGTAGAACATGCAGATTAGCATATCTTATCTCTCCCGTAAACAGATCCTTCTAGTTTCAGTAAGACCCCGTGTCACACATCACGTGCTTGAGAAACAGTGATAAGGATTTGTGAAGGACCAATAAAAGCTGGAGCAAAGAAGAGGAAAGGATCTTCGCCTCTGAGTGTTGACCGTCTCTTTTTCACAGCAAAGTTTCATGGTGGGTTCAGGGATTGCTGGCCATTCCAGGCATGTCATGTCTTATCCTGGGGCACCCGGATGGCTTAGTGGGTTAAGCGACTGCCTTTGGCTCAGATCATAATCCTGGAGTCCCAGGATCAAGTCCCGCATCAAGCTCTCTGCTTAGCAGGGAGTCTGCTTCTCCCTCTGACACGCCCCCCACCATCATGTTCTCTCTCTCAAATAAATAAAATCTTTTTAAAATAAATAAATTAATTTAAAAAATCTTAATCTTGGCATCTTCTGTTTTCTATGGACTCTGAACAGACTCGATGAACCTGTGTCATATTAATTGGCATTCCTAATCTACTTCCTGCTTGCTTTTAGTTGAGCACCCTGGCAGCCCCTGGCCCACTGGAGGCCCCTCCCTCAGCCCTTCTATGCCACCCATTCCCTTGTATAACTTATTTCCCTTCCAGTGATGCAGACATGGCACATCCACTGAGACTTCAGAAACAGAAGAATCACTATGGTGGCAGAAATAATTAAACCCCATACATGAAAAACTGTACGTGGTAATGAGGTGAAGAGGGGTTACGCAATTCAGGATCTCAAATGTACTTAAATTCCACCACTGACTTCTGCAAAGAAACGTTCCACTTTCATAGACCTCACAGCTTACTTGTATTTACACCTAAACGGCAGCCACTTTGATATGAGGGGTGTGCTCCCGTATTTAACAGAAGAAACAGGGTGGGTAGAGCTACGATGTAGAATGACTGTAGGCAGATAGAAAGAGAAACTCCAAGATCCTACAGCAGAAGCACTGAAAAGAAGAGATTACCCAGGGCTGGCCCCGCTGTCATTTCAAAGACTGGAAGCTTGATTTTATATCTGACAGACAGTGCTTGCTGAGTAGCAATTATGTCTTTGCTAGGATTGTGTAAACAAGTTTGTGGATTACGGATGTTGCAAGAGTTAAAAATTCAATATACCCTTAATTCTGAACCCCTCACACAGAGGATTTTACACATCCTCTTTGTAAAATATTAAGACCACCACACTTGGGGCAAACTCCATGAGGGAGTCAACAGGAAACCACATTCCCTCTCTTATCCCTATAATACCCAACATCCAGGTTCTTGACTATTTGGAGAACAAACAAAAGTAAAATCAACCTTGAAATGAAGTCTAATTTTTTATTCTCACCAATTGTTAAACACAAACCAGTCTCTTCTGTTGAGCTACTTACCTCCTTTCCCTCTTGTAGTTCCTACTCAAACTAATAAAATATTTCATTATATAAAATAAGCAGGACCAGAGCTAAAATTGGGAAATATACCTGATATCTTGTCCATTTTTAACTATAAAAGGAAAGCAACTGTGTTAGTTAATTTCTAAAGTTTAGGGCCCCTTCCATCCCTCTCTCCCCTTGAGTTTAAAGCCCCAGAGGAAGAATTAAATCAAGGTACTATCCCAAAGATGCTTTCTGGGGTTAGCTGTCAGAATTTGGCTTTCTGGATCTCCTCAATTCAAATCTCAGATATAGCATTACTGAATTCTCAAAGATCTAAATACCTTTTTCTTTTTCCTGTGGTTGGCTAATGGCCAATGGTCTCTACAGATAAGCTTCATTGGCTGGCAGTGTGAAGATAGTAGTCAGAGACACAGACTCGCCCATAGTAAGAATAAGAAGGGACCGTATAAATCAGTGTAATTAAAAGTATGATCCAGTTATCTGCAGCAGAATTCAGAGAGGGGTTGCACAACGGTGAGAATTACAGGGCTCCCTCAAAAGCCTGAATCAAAATCTCTAGAAAAATTTCTGAGCATCTGTATTTGAAGCTATTCCTCATTAATTTTTAATACTAGAAATCCTCAAATCACTATTATAAGTCATCTCATACTTCAGTTAATATCTGAGCGTATGTGCACAGGCACAGTGGACATATGTAAACGTGTAAGTTATATGTATTTTTCCTTTTGTAGTTTAAGTAAATTAATGCCACATTCTTGTTTCAACCATGACTGTAAATCCTATGTTATGTATGTTTATGTGTGCTCTGCACTAGAGTGATGTGATGGTTTTCTAAGTTATTAGTAAATTCCCAGACCCTGACCTAAACTGAGTGTTCAGGAGATGTGATTTCCACTGCTAGCTTTACCACTCACTTTCTGAGTGACATCAGATATCATTGTCCTCATTCTAAAACAAGGGATTGGTTATCTCTGAGAACTTTATCAGTTCCAAAATTAGATAACCGTACTGAATGATTTGAAATCTGGGGAGCTATATGGTTAGGAGACAGATTGTGAGACAAATGGCAGCCATCCACTCATGTGCTCTCCACAGAACACTAGGAAAAATTGCAATCTCATCTGCCTAATTAATTCTCTAATTTGATTAAAGATTACATTTGATTCAATTTGCAAAGGGTACTGACATAGACCTTATCAATGGTTCTAAAATGCATGGTCTCCAAACGCCCAGAAGGTAAGAGTTCCCTATACTGAGATCAGAGTTTCCCCAAGCAGAGAAGTTTGATGTTTATGTGGCTGCTTTTGAGTTCAGAAAAATACATTAAATTCAAAGATATGGACAATATAAATATCAGGCGGTGGAATGACAGCTTACACTAGTCAGAGGCAACAGGGAAGGTAAGTGATTAAGAGTGACAGATAAACCACAAGGTTTGTTCTCCTATAAAGCTGACAAGTCCACCAAGAGCTGTTTAAGCATACTAAAGCAGTCCATTAAGCTACCACAAAGGAAATGCATTGAAATAGAACTCTTCTGCGATTGTTTATGTGAATGCTTAGGAGATTTGAATTGTTCCTCATGGTAGTTGCTCTTAGCAAGTCAATAAATTGGAATGGAGATACACAGTAGCCATTTAAGACACTTCCCATCTCCTATTCACATTTGACAACAGATTTTCATTTTTTAGATGTGTTAAATTTAGGATGAGAATGGATTGAAATATCATATATTGGACACAAGAGTCAGAAACAGGGCTGAAAAGTCACACCAAGAGTGCCAGGCATTGCAGATAAGGGGAGTGTAAGAACCAAGGCCAGATTTGGAACATGAGTCACAGGAATGTGTTAGCATTCTTTTTGTTATTCACGAATGCAGATGCATATTGCTGAAGAAATTTTGGCTTTGAAATGAAAAAAGGAATGGCAGAAATATTCATGATATATAAGGTGCTCTTAGATGCATGATATGCTTTCCTTTATGTGGCAATGGATTTAAGGTATGTTTAATCGTACAGCCTAGTCAGATACTGCAATCTCAAGACAGTGAAATATTGGATTCTGTGAAACTAACTAAATTTGGGCTTTGGTTACATTTGCTCAGCACCTGGTTGCCTGCCTCAGCATAAAACCAGCTGGCAGCTGTTGTATTTTTTTGCTGTTGTTGTTTTGTTTTGTTTTGTAAGAATTTGTTGTTTATTGTCCAAATGCTTCATGAATTTCCAGAAGCAGAAAAATTCAGACCAGTGAAAATGGAGGTCTTTTTTTTGGATTAATGAGAAATCTTACCTCTATCTATGTAGGTAACTGTTCTGTGGTGTTCTCCATCACATTGCTTTCCAAGGCTGTGAATGAAAAGTCTTCCTCTGCCTACTCCTTCATTTGAAGATGTTCAGCAAACAACTCCAACTCCCCACGTCCAACACACCGTCTTGCTGTATGTCTTAAGGTCCACCTGCCTATCTTGTGTAACAGACGTGTCAGCTCAGGGTGTGACAGCAGCATCCCCGTTTTCTCCCACACGAAGGAAATGGCGACCCTTTTTGTGAAAGACTCTCCAAGATGACCTCGGTGTTCCTGAGGTGATTGAGAACACATTTAGAATTTCAAGTGAAGCAGAGCACTTGAACTGAAACTAGGTCTAACTAACAAATGGTTTTTAGGTGAAGAAAGTGTTTAAATTTTTTTCTTGAAAAGTTTAAAAAATACCTGGCCTAGATACCAGGAATATTATGCAATAAATATGGTGTCCAGGACTGTAATCGTCAAGATCTGATTGTAGAATATTCTTAAGAGGGCTACCATTCAGCCGCCAAGCAGAGGAATAGACGGAAAAGAAAGCTGTTTTCCTGGTCTGTGATGGAGGTCAGTAACAGCAATATGCCAGGCATTATGTAACACTTTTGTATCACACACTTATTAGATTTTACTGCAACTTGATAAAACAAGTATTGTTAATTCCTTTGAATAGACTGAAAAAGAAAAAAAAAAAAACAACCAGTAAATCGTCTTTCCAAAATTTTACAGCAAATAAATGGGACCGAGATTTCTATTAACTATGGTACAGCCTGCAAAATTTTCCCACTAACCCAGAATTCTTTACTCTTATCCTGCAGGCAATCTGCACAGTCTATCACTAAAAGTACCTAATGTCTGGAGATTATTTTCAATAGTCAAAACGCTACTCGAAAACTTAAGAAACATGCAGATGACCACTGTGAGTTTTTCTGAGCTGCGCATGGAAGTCCAGGTTTTAAAATAACAAAAAAATATTAAACAAGGGATTAATGTTATTGTTTACCTTATAAACAAATTAAAAAGCAGAATAAATGTATTTGCATGTATTCTTTAAACATGTACTAAGCACTGGAAGAGTACCATGGGTTGACAGGGGAAGAGCTCACAGTCCCCATCCCCAAGAAGCTTGGAGTATCTTAAGAAGCTCACATCAATAAATAATCGCAATGCAATGATAATGTATTCAAATTGAGTTATGAACAGGGAACAATAAGGAGACAGCTTAAAGTATAATTAATCAGCTGGAGAGGATACTAACATGCCAGGGAATTCTTCACAAAAGAAAAAAAAATTGATTTGAATACTGAAAAATGACCCGGTTTTTATCCCAAAGTGTTTGTTCGTGTTGGGGGCAGGGATGAGGAGGAATGAGGGTCTGTACCTATTTGGAAAGGGTGCCTGTCATTTCTTGATATCAGAGACAAATGAGACCATGAGTATGGGACAGGTTATGAGGTGTTTTGTATGCTTATTTTGGATTTGAAATTCTGTTTTCCCAAACGGAGAACACAAACTCCTAGCTTTTTGGACTGAAGGTGCATTCCTTCTGTTCAGGAGGATGCTTTTAAATCATTGGGCTACTCAGCACTCTGAGACGTACGATATTGTCTAGGCATTCCTCTTGTTCACGTTACCTGTTGATCTGCCTGGCCCTCAAAGGCATTTTGCGTGTGCGGCCCATTATGAGACATAGTGATCCATCGAACATGTTGCATGTAGAGTGATATAAGGTCTGGATTAGTAAAACCATTCCCATGAAGGTATATTAAAACAAAGAGAAACAAGCTTAAGATTCCCAAAGATAGATAATATGCACCTGAACTACAATAATGACGAAAGAGATAGATACAAGAAAAAAGAATCTGTGGTAGAATGGACAAGATATACTGATTAATCAAATGTTAATAATTGTTATGGGAAGAGGGAAATTGATAAATTTTAAAATTCCACCTTCATAGGATCATATGTAATCACACAAAGTAAAAAGAAAAAGTGGTAAATGGCAATATTCCATTGTCATTAGCTATTGATAAAGAGTTAACTGGGTAAGGTTGGTGCAGTTAAACAATCCAATATATTTGAAACTGTGCCATGGAGGCTGATAGGCAAAACATTGTTAAACCAGAAGTACCGATTAATTACTTTATTGGACCATTAAACATCTGGCTTGTCTTTGTTACTCAATAAACTTAAACAGTTCATTAAAAGCCAATGAAACATGACAGAAAAAAATTAGAGGCTTTGTTTTCCTATTTCCTTTCAGTTTACCTATGGATTAGAGGATTTTATTTCCTTTTGAACTCCCACCTCCAAAAGTCTAATGGAAAGTCACAGACTTTTCTCAGTGATGGGAAATTCCATGCCCCAAATCAAAATCAGAAATTGCAGGCCTATAACTCTTTAGTGATTGCAAATAAATGAAGTTGAACAGGTCAGAAGAGGAGGAAAACTCTTTTTGCATTACACCAGAAGCTTTCTGGAATTTATTTACAACTCCAATGTTGATGCATCTTGGCAACCATTTCCTTTAGTTATTACTTAACAACCACAAGTAGGCCAGAGCATTAAATGAACAGGATTGTGAATTCACATTTAAAAAAATAAGCTTGGGACGCCTGGGTGACTCAGTGGATTAAAGCCTCTGCCTTCGGCTCAGGTCATGATCTCAGGGTCCTGGGATTGAGCCCCACATCCAGCTCTCTGCTCAACGGGGAGCCTGTTTCCTCCTCTCTCTCTGCCCACCTCTCTGCCTACTTGTGATCCCCTCTGTGAAATAAATAAATAAAACCTTTAAAAATTTTTTTTAAATTAAAAATAAGCTAATGGTATAAATAAATCACTAAAGTTTCACCATACCAACCAGTCATTGTAATATTTAATTTATCTTCAGATATATCTGTATACAAAGGTAGGTCTATATCCAGATCCAGAAGCTAGAATCTCCAGATCCAGAAACTGAATAAAGGATACAAATCTCTGTATTTTTCTTCCAACTTCATGTGATTCTTCAATTGTCTCAAAAGAAAAGGCTTAATTAATAAGCTATAATAGATGATATTATGAATATTTGTGCAATAAATTTGGAAAATTAGGTGAAATTTTCCTAGAAAAACACCTCTCCCCTAATTCATTCAAAACTAAATATAAAATTTAAAGTATCCTCTATGCTTAAAAACTAGAACTTGGATAAAAATAGATTCATGACTACTTTCCTTCCCATTTGGCCTCAAGGATGAATTCTTCCAAACCTCTAAGCAATAAAAGTAATCTTACGCAAACTCCAGATAGAAGAGGAAACACTTCCTGTATTTGTTTCCCAGTGCCACCGTAATAAATGATTGCTGGTTTAAAACAACCCAAATCTATTCTCAGACCTATAGGGTTCATAAGTCTAAAATCGGGCTGTCAGCAGGGCCACCTTCCTCCTGAGGGCTCAACCTGGGAATCCCACCTTGCTCCTTCCAGCTTTTGGCTCCTGGTGTTGCTTAACTTTTAACAGAGTAAGTCCAGTCTCTCCATCTTCAGTGGCCTTCTCCCCTGTTCCTCTTTGCGTTTGCAAGATCTATTAGAATATCCTTTGTATCTTATCTGATATTCATTATTTGTGACTCATTTTGTCGTCAGTTTTTCTTTGGCAATTTTATTAATCTTTGCAAAGCACCAGCTCTTTGTTTCACTGTTTTTCTCTATTGTTTATGCTTTGATTTTATTCCGTTTCTGTTCTTATTTAACTTTATTATTTCTTTCCTTCTGCTTTCTCTGGGTTTATTTTGCTCTTTATTTTCCATAGTCTTTTGGTAAGAACTTAGATTATTGATATTGACCTTTTCATATTGACCTTTTATTTTTTCTAATATATGCAGTTAGTGTTATAAATTTCCCTTCTAGTGCTTATTTAGCTCCATACTAGGCATTTTTATGCTGTATTTTCATTTTCATTCAGTTCAATATATTTCTTAATTCCCTTTATATTTCACTTGTTAAAATAAAAAACAAACAGAGTCCGATCTTAAAAATTCCCTGAGCAGGCAAAACCAGTTTGGTCATGCATGCAAAGTTTTTTTGTTTTTTTTTTTTTAAAGATTTTATTTATTTATTTCACAGAGGGAGAGAGATCACAAGGAGGCAGAGAGGCAGGCAGATGCATGCAAAGTTTAATTTAACTTATTTTGCAAGATTAACTTAACCTGGGTCATTTCTTGCTTATGCCTCTGGAAATTATAAGTAATATTTAAACTGTTTCTCAAGTTTGATATGAGGTAAGCATTAACAAATTCCCTACCTTTTAAGAAAATTCTAATATAATCAATCACTGTAAGGAATAAGCAACCACTACCTCTTCCTACTAAACTGCTTATAAAAATACACACTTGGATCTCATTCTGTGTTTTGGCTTGAGCACTCCTGGTTTGCAAACTGTCTTTTTGCTGAGTGCTAGTTACTTTTACTACTTCAGTGACTTCTATTATTTCTGAACTTTTGACACACCTGTAAGCTATTTAGACATCTGTGTCTAGTTTCAAAGTGTTTGGTAATTTTCCTGTTATCCTTCTTTTATTAATCTCTGGTTTGATTTCATAATTATTAGAAAACACTATTCTTTTATATTTGTTGAGGGTTTTTTTTAAGGCCCAAGATATAGTCTATTTTGGCATATGTTCCATGAGCATATGAAAAGAATATGTATTCCACTGTTCTTAGAATTTTCTGTAAATATTGACCCTATTCTTAGACTGTTGGTGGTATTGATTTCTTTACCTTTGCTAAATTGTATCCTCAATATATAAAAAAGGCAATATACAGTAACCAAGTAGCTTTTCCCAGGTCAAGAATGGAAGGTTTTGTTAAACATTCAGTAATCAGTATAATTCAATATGTGAAACATTAAAGGAGAAAAAACATATGATCGTCTTCCATATTCACCACATAAATTCTTCTAGCCAAGAGATAAGATAAATTTTAAAATTTAGAAGTAGAGAAGCTGCTATTACCAGGGACAAAACAAAAAACAACAATAACAAAGCATTAGTTGGTGCAAAACATATGAATAGAAATATAAAAGTAAGGCTAGAAAACTCAAGATTTTTAGGATAAAATAGAATATAAATTTACTGAGCCTTGATATTGTAAAAATATAATTTTAAATAAGTAAGAAATATCAAGGAAGTGTGAGGGCACAGTTCTCATCTTTCATAGTATTTCACATAATATAGTCTAACTGTGATAAATCAAGGATAGTTTAAATATATTATTCAAATGAACATAATTCAAAGCTAGCAGAAAAAGAATGTATGATTATAGAAATATAACCACTCAAGGTGAGCATTTTAGGAGAAAGAATATTGAAAAACCAAGAACACTGATTTTATATTTTTGTAAATTTAAATCAGCAATAATTTTACACTGACTAAAGTTAAGAATAAAGAAACAAGAAAAGAAGAGTTATATGTACCCCAGTGTTCATAGCAGCAATGTCCACAATCGCCAAACTGTGGAAAGAGCCAGGATGCCCTTCGACAGACAAATGGATAAAGAAGATGTGGTCCATATATACAATGGAATATTACTCAGCCATCGGAAAGGATGAATACCCAACAATACCCAACTTTTGTATCTACATGGACAGGTCTGGAGGAGATTATGCTGAGTGAAATAAGTCAAGCAGAGAAAGTCAATTATCATATGGTTTCACTTATTGTGGAACATAAGAAATAAAATGGAGGACTCTAGGAGATGCAAAAGAAAAGTGAATTGGGGTAAATCAGAGGGGGGGACGAACCATGAGAGACTGTGGACTCTGAGAAATAAACTGAGGGTTACGGAGGGGAGAGGGGTGGGGGGATGAGTGAGCCTGGTGGTGGGTATTGAGGAGGGCACGTATTGCATGGAGCTCTGGGTGTGGTGCATAAACAATGACTCTTGGATCACTGAAAAAATAGAGTAAAAAAAAAGAAGAAAGAAACAAAAGTTAAAAAGATAAATATATGTATGTATGTATACTACATCTATTTTTCTATCTATCATCTATTTATTTACAAATGTTACAGCTGTAAATAGACAAGTGGGGGTATAAGTGTTTTAAATACTGAGAAGGAAAATACACACATACAAAAGATACAAAAAAAAAAACCCAAAGAAATCCATACGACACAACAAAGTATGGTGCAAAGCATGTGCAAAAAANGTAAGTGTTTTAAATACTGAGAAGGAAAATACACACATACAAAAGATACAAAAAAAAAAACCCAAAGAAATCCATACGACACAACAAAGTATGGTGCAAAGCATGTGCAAAAAATAAAGCACACAAATGAAAATGCTAGGAGTAAAGATCAATCATATTTTCACACCTATCAACACAAATAAGATTTTATTTGTTTATTTTTAAACATTTTATTTATTTATTTGTCACAGAGAGAGAGAGAGTGAGCACAGCAGGGGGAGTGGCAGGCAGAGGGAGAAGCAGGCTCCCACACTGAGCAAAGAGTCCGATGGGGGACTACATTCTAGGTCCTAGGATCATGACCTGAGCTGAAGGCAGATGCTTAAAATGAACTGAGTCACCCAAGTGTCCCAAAATAAGACTTTTAAAAGTGAAAGAAATACAGATAGTTTAAAAATATACAAAAAAATCTTAAAAGATATTCAAAAAAAGATAATATCATAAATGTATTTTTAAAAAATGAACAAAGAGCAGGTACTTACAAATGAAAAGCAAGGAATAGTCATGTTGTTAAAATAAAGGCAAAAAAAATCCATTAGACTTGTTTGGCATTAAAAATGATACAGTCCTTTGTGAAGGGACACAATGAATATTTATTGACTGTTGTGACTTTTATTCTTTTCACTGCAACACCTGAGAGATAAATAAATAAAGTAACTAAAACAGAGATCCGAAATGATATAATAAGGCAGTTTCAATATATATGCATCTATAAGGGAATACATACACACATAATTAGTATGTTCTCTAAAAATGGAAGAAATATCTTTTAAAATACACATGGAAATTGTTTAAAACTTGGCCTTATAGTAAATAAAATAAAATAAAACTCATAGAAATAATACAACCCAACCTATTTTGATTTTTTTAAGATTTATTTATTTTAGAGAGAAAGTGAGCAAGCGTGTGTGAGTCGGGGGAGGTTCAGAGGGAAAGGAAAAGGGAGAATCTCATAGACTCCCTGCTGAGCAGGGAACCCAACACAGGGCTCCATCTTACCACCACCCTGAGATCGTGACCTGAGCTGAAACCAAGAGTCCCATGCTCAACTGACTGAGCCGCCCACCTCACCCAACACACTTTAAAATGAAACAGTGAAATTTTCCATACAATGGAAAACAGATAAACTCTAATATTGGGAACATTTATAAGGAAAAAAGCAAAACCTAATTTGCAAAATTCTTATAAAATAATGGTAGTAAAAATACTATGGAACAGACATTATCTAGTAAGGTTGCTTTAGTCAGCTTTACTGCAGGAACAATCCTCGGAACTCAGTGACTAAACCAAGTTTCTTTGTAACTCTTGCTTCCTGTAAACTGCAGGTCAGCCTTGGCTCTGCTCCAAGTTGCAGCTTTGCTCCAGACTGTGCGCCTCTTCGACAAACTGTAACCAAAGCATTTACCTGGACAAGAGCAAAGTTCTTCCTGCAGTTGTCATAATAACAGTAGCAAGTCACATGACAATGGCCACAGATGTATAGCCCCTTAGAGGGAATAGGAAAAGAGAACATGGTGAATATAACAAACTCCCCAATGGTTAAAGCGGTGTACAAAGAAAAATGTGTATTAATAGATAAGAGAAAAACATGTCAATAAATGTAGAAAAATCCATCTGATAAAATTCAATAAACATCCATAATAAAACTCTTAGGAAATAGGAACTAGAAGGGAATATTCATAATGTGCTAAGTAGTATGTATGAAGATTCTGAAGCAAACAACTTGACATAGGGATAAAATGTCACAAGTCAGGAACATAACAAAAAGGCTATAATAACTACTCCTATTGTTGTACTAGAGATTCTAGCCAATAAGAAAGTATAAGAACTGAAAAGAAAAGACCACAACTGTCTTTATTTTCCGACAATAAGTTATCCTTATAGAAAATACAAACTAATCTATACACTGTTTGAGATAGTAAAAGATTTCAACAGAGATGGTGGATGAGAGATCAATATACAAAATCAATTAGTAAATAAACTAAACATTCCATTCACCATAGTGTAAAATGCACAATGGGTCCAAGAATATCTAACAAAATATATGCTAGAACTGACATTTATGACTGGAAACAGTTATAAATATGAGGGCAATGGGTTAAGCATAGCCAAAACAATTATGAGAAAGAATGCGGTAGGATGATTTTCCTTATACTATATAAATCTTTTCTACAAAGATATCATAATAAATACAGCATTTTATTTATTTAGGGGTAATCAAATAGTAAAAGAATAGAGTATGTTTCCTTATAATAGACTCATGCTTATTTAGAAATTGATATATGATAGAGTCACTATCATCAATCAGCAGGAAAATGGACCATTGGGACTTCATGCTAGGACCATTGGTTTTATAAGTGGAAAATTCTCTTAAAATATTAGATCCATATTTCACATAAAGCATGAGAATATATTCCAGATAGATAATTAACATAAATGTGAAAAGATAATTATAGATTTTTAGGAAGAAGGGAGTTTAATATTAGAATCTTTTGCCATTAAATGCTCAATATACATGCATGGTTATGTTTTCTTTCTAATAAATCTAAAATCATTCAGTTATTTCTGACCAACTCCTGAACAAGTTAAGGATTTTCATACTCTGACTATTCACTAAATATTGAAAAATGTCCTTATTTGTAACTAGAGTTCCTTTCACATTTAAAGCAACATGTTTCTAATTTTATATCCAGGTTTTATTTATATCCAACTGGTTTCATTTTAGTTCTGCCTACTTTGTTTCATAATTTCCTATACAGTTTACTCAAGGGTTTATTCTCACTTATCCTTTGGGAAATCCTAGGAACTAAGAAGCTTTATTTTAAAGTAGTTTTCAGGTTCTTATACTACTTTACTTTCTTCTGGACTGAACATCATCTGATTGTTTGTTAGTTTTGTTGGCTATCTCTCTTAGAGTTTATGTGTTTTATTTTGATTGGAGGATTCTTTTTCACCTTTCCATGCCCAGGAGTTTGGGGAGGGGAGGTTGGTGCTTGTTTGTTTGTTTGTTTTACACCTAGTAATCCAGAGTCTCTAATCTGAAATCAGATTTTAAACTGGCATTTAGAAGTAAAATAAACACTAGACTGTCCAAGTAAGGAACTAGAATACCACTAAAGAAATTACAGTAACTTAATAATCATCTCTTTATCTTCATGTTCAGAGATAACAACCTAACTCAATTGCGTTTATTTTCTTTCTTTTTTTATATAAAAATATATTTTTTATACCTAAATATATTTTTACATATATATATATATTTTATACGTAAATACCTACATACCTATATATAGGTATATTTTATACCTATATTTATTTTTATACCTAAATAATAAATTATTCAGATTTTCCTGTTTGAAAATTGTACCTAAAAGATATCATGCAATATATTTCTTTTATAACTTTCCTTTTTACATGATAATATACTATGCAACTTTATGTACTATGTGGCTGTGATTCTTTTTTTAAATATCATTGGGTATTCTACGTGAGCATATGCCATTATACATATTGTGGCATCCTTTCTCTTTTCCATGGACATGGGTGTTATTTCCAGAACTTCTGCTACTATTAGCTTTCTTATAAATGTCACTTGTTACACATACAAATTGTTTTCATGGGTTTATACCCAAGAATGGAACTTCAGAGTATATGATACATGAAAGTTCAGCGTGATGCAAGAATTCTAAATTACTTTCCAAAGCAATTGCACCAATTTAAACTTGCTTCAATAATGTGTAAGGGACAATTGGCATTATTAGGCTTCATCTTGAAAATTTATTTTTAAAAAGTGAATTTCACTGGGATCTTGATTGGCATTTTATGTTTCTAATAAAGATAGCATTTTTATTTATTTATTTATTTATTTATTTATTTATTTATTTATTTATTTATAGGAAGAGTGTGAGAATGGAAGGAGGGACAGAGGGAGAGGATCTCAAGCAGACTCCCCACTGAATGTCAAGTCCAGTACTGGGCTCCATCTCACGACCCACGAGATCACGACCTGAGCCAAAACCAAGAGTGGATGCTTATCAAGCTGAGCCACCCCAAGAAGAAATTTTAATTTATCAACAGAAACTATCTTAAGATCAAAGTGTTATTAGCAATTTTTACCATTAATTTTTACTGCGTATTTCACAAATTATTGGATAAGATTTTAATGAATGGTGAGGTATTAAATACAAGAATACTAAGAGCCCAACAAAAATATGGAAATAAAAGAATTGTATGTGGTGTTAGCATTTGATCTCTCTGACTCTCTGGCTGTGAGTCTCACTTTGGTTCTCTAGTCTCTCACGCATTCTGATTTTTGAGTCTCACTGTCTCCTTAACAGTCTCTTGGCACTTCATCTGTATGTTCACTTACTGGTTTTTGGCTTATATTCTTCCTCTTTCACTGTATTCTTGGCAACAGACCCTACTTAACTTGGCCCCTAGATGCCCAGATTGGTCCCATGCCCTCCCAGGAAGCTCTGCTGATGAGGTATGTTATCAAAGACATCATCCTCTTTCTGTTTTAGACATCTGAGTGTTGTACCTAAAAGAGAATAGTTGCTAAACCCCAAATAATAAAACATTATTATTATTTATTATCAGGATTGGGAAAATATCTGTAATCAGACAGCCAGGGTGAATGGTGCTCTATCTGGATTTGCTGAAATTAGTATAATTCTGAATAAGGACAACTTTTTTAAACATGTTATTACATTCTAGTCCACGCAGACCACCATGCACACATCATTAACCATTGGAGGAGATCTCATTTCTCTCTGGTTTCAATTGGGCTAGAAGATTTTGTGCCATGATTTATAGGGTTTTCAAGATAATCTGAGTCCTCTTGAATTGTGGGGTTGGGCAGCAAATATTGACTAAGTACATAAGGAAGGGAAACTAGAACAATTCCATAAGCCTTTCTGTCTTAGACAGCTTTTTCCCTCCTTAAATAATTGACAAGAACTTTCACACTAGACAGGCTTTTTCAGCGTTTTGCAGATCTAATAAAGATGAATGAAGAGAGTAAGGACACAGAAAAGCAGAGAAACGGGCAGATAAGAAAACAGAAGCAGTTCAACAGCTCATATAACAATTCTTTCTGTAGTGAAAGAAGAAATGGTCATAAAAAATAGGGGACATAAAACAACGAATGTGCTAACTTTTAAACATCATTTCTATGGAGCAATGATAAATGAGGGCTTTGCATTTGCAGAGAAATGGCTAATACTTGCCAATGATATTTTATGGTCAGGATGTGCAAGTTTACAGCAATGCCTTACTCCACCGTTATTAAACCTTCTGTTTAAGGCTGTTGACTATATATCTTCGGGGTTGCTACAGTGAAGAAAAGAATTTCAGTGTCACATTGCAAGAAGTTAGTTCAAGTAACCTATACTTTCCCATCAGCAGATTTCATTGACACTTATGACAATATTTAGATGGGACACAGGAAGGAAAGCATATTGTAATGGGAAAAAATTCAACTAGACCAAGAGTCAAACTGACATAGAAAACTTTCCTTTCTGGGGCACCTGGGTGGCTCGGTGGGTTAAAGCCTCTGCCTTCACCTCAGGTCATGATCCCAGGGTCCTGGGATTGAGCCCCACATTGGGCTCTCTGCTCAGCAGGGAGCCTGCTTCCTCCTTTCTCTCTGCCTGCCTCTCTGCCTACTTGTGATCTCTCTCTCTGTATATCAAATAAATAAATAAAATCTTAAAAAAAAAAAACTTCTCTTTCTCCTGTCTCCCTCTTTTTCTCTCTTCTCTTTCCCTCTCTGTCTCTCTCTTCTCTCTGTCTCTCTCTGTCTCTCTCTCTCACACACACACACACACACACACAGAACAAAGAAATTTCGATTGTCAACTTCTATTTGATTACTTTAAAAATAAGAGCATATTGGGACACCCCTGTGGCTCATTTGGTTAAGCTTCTGACTCTTAATTTCGACTGAGATCATGATCTTGGGGTCCAGGGATTGAGCCCTTCATTGGGTTCCGTGCTGAGCATGGAGCCTACTTGGGATTCTTTCTCTCCCTCCCTTTCTGTCCCTCCCCACCTGCTCCCTATCTCTGTCTCTCTCTAAAAAAATAAATTAATTAAATAATCTTTAAAAAATAAAAAAAGAGCATATTAATGTGTGACTGTTATAAAGATTTAGGAAATAAAGTTATTCTTAAAAAGGAAATTAGATGAAATAAAAATTATCTGAAGTGCTGCCACTCAGAAATGAGCATTATTAGCTATATTAACACATATATTCTTCATATGCCTATACACACTTATGGAGTTTTACTGTAACTAATATTCTGTACACATTATGTGTTTTTAAATAAAATAATAAAGGTGTTTCATGTTGATTAAAAGCATACATTCTTCTTATTAATATTTGTATATATTTCATTGTATGAATACATCATACACTTCATAATTTCTCAATTTTTTTACATTAATGTGGTTTCTAGTGTTACAGTATTATGAATAATTCCACATTGAATACATTTAGTCTGTACACCATTTTATAATCCATTATGGTGCTCTCATAAGAAATTCCTAAAATCATAACTGATTTCTCAGTTTTCATATTTTAAAAGCCTTCTTATATATTATATTTTTACTCAAAATGAAATTACCAAGTTAATGTGCATTTAATATTGCTGGTGTACATTCAAACCAATACTTGAATACATTAATTTTTTTAATCTATAAGATAAAAACATTATTTTCTACTTCTAAAGAATAAAATATAGAATATTTTTGCTCTTTTATTATTATTTTTGTAAATGTCTGCTAAGCGGCTCTTCCCATTTTTTCTGTTAAAATCATTGTTTATATTCTATAATGTATAGATTAAAAATATTAATTCATTATTCATGTCGAAAGAGTAATATCAGGGCACCTGTGTGTCTCAGTCCATAAAGCGGATCATGGTCCCAGGATCCTGGATTCGAGCCCTGCATCAGGCTCCCTGCTCAGTGGGGAATCTGTTTCTCCCTCTGCCTCTTACCTGCCCCTCACCCAGCACCACTCATATGCTCTCTCTCTCTCTCAAATAAATTAATAAAATCTTTTTTAAAAATTGAAAGAGCAATACCTATACATCATATAAAAAGTGGAAAATACATGTAAGCCAAACAAACATAAGACAGAACACAAAAGTATGGACAGTGAAAAACAAACATTTATGATCTCTGAACAATGACGTTATATGGGAGTCAAAATTTATTTGATTTGTGACTGAACATATCTCTCTAAAGTAAACAAAAACAAAATAAAAGTACATGGGTATTTTGTCCAGAGTTAGGTAATATTATGGTGGAAATGCATCTATGTTAAAAAAATATGAATGAAAATTAAAATTAAGGAAAAAACAAAGAAATAAATCAAACGTACAAAACAGTCTATACAGTTTAGATATTGAAGATGGCTCTTTGTAAAGAAACTTCATCAATATTCTGAAATAACAAATACTTGAAAGTATAAATGTAAAATTCCATATTACTAACAAAAAATGATTAACAAAAAAAATTACAAAGAATAATTTCAAGAATATAAAGAGCCAAATGATACTAAAAATGATAAAGAATTTTTTTAAGCTTACCAATAAACAGATAAATTATTTTTGTTTTGTTTTGTTTTTTTAAGTAGGGTCCATACCCAGCATGGAGCCCAATGCAGGGCTTAAACTCATGATCCTGAGATCAGGACCTGAGCTGAGATCAAGAGTCAGACACTTAACTGACTGAGCCACCCAGGCACCCCAGACAAATTACTTTTGTAATAAAATACCATTTTGCGTCATTTAGCTATGTCAATATATCAAAATTATGATAATAACAATGATTACAATGATAATCACTAGCATTGTTACAGAAAGTAAGTGTTACAGAAGAAAATAAATACACTCACATAGAAAAATAAGTTTCTTTTCAAAAAGAAAACAAACAAGCAAATGAAAAGATGCTCAATGTCATTGATCATCAGGGAAATACATATTGAAACCACAATAAGATATCACCTCATATCTATCATGAAAACAGAAACTAATAATTGTCATTTTTTTTTTTTTTTAGATTTTATTTACTTATTTGTCAGAGAGAGAGAGAGAGAGAGAGCACACAAGCGGGGGGAGCGGCAGGCAAAGGGAGAAGCAGGCTCTCTGGAGGGAGTCCCATGTGGGCCTCGATCCCAGGACCCTGGAATCACAACCTGAGCCAAAGGCAGACGCTTAACGGACTGAACCACCCAGGCATTCCAACTGTTATTTAAATCAACAACAACAACAACAACAGAAAATAACAAGTGGTGGCAAGAAAGTGGAAAAAATGGATCTCTTATGCATTGCTAGTAAATGTAAGATGTAAAATGATGCAGCTGCTAAGGAAAACACTGTGACAGTTCCTCAAAAAATTAAAAATAGAGTTACCACCATATGTTCCAGAAGCTCCATTTCTGGGCATATGCCCAAAAGAATTGAGTAAAACCTCGAATCAATATTCCTATACCCACGTTCATAGAAGCGCTATTCACCATAGCCGATAGGAGGCGGCAGCCCGAGTGTCCATCAACAGGTAAACAAAATATAAACATAGAATGGAATGTTATTCAGCCTTAAAAGGAAGGAAATTCTGACACATACTACAACATGGATAAACCTTGACATTCTGCCAAGTGAAATAAGCCAGTCAGAAGACATTTTAAATGCAAATTTGTATGTGGTATCTACAGTAGTCAAGTTCATAGAAACAAAGTAGAATGGTCTTACCATGGGCTGGGGGAGGGGGAAATGGGAGTTGTTTTTTTAATGGGTAGAAAGTTTTAGTTTTGAAGATAAAAAATTTCTGGAGATTGGTGGTACAAAATGTGAATATATTTAGCATCACTGAACTGTGCACTTAGAAATGATTCAGATAGTACATTTCAGATTATGAGGTTTTTTTCCACAATACAAAGTAATTTTAAAAACCCACCAGAATATCACGAAACAAACTGAGGGTTACTGGGGGGTGGGAGGGTAGGGATAGGGTGGCTGGGTTATGGACATTGGGGAGGGTTTGTGCTGTGATGAGTGCTGTGAAAGGTGTAAGTCTGATGATTCACAGACCTGTACCCCTGGGGCAAATAAAAAAAAAAAAAGAGTTACAAATGTTTCTATTGCAGATGGTATCGTTTACACAGAAAATCTTCAGCCTTGACAAATCAACTAGTCTAATTGAAAAGTGAAGTTAATAAGGTCACAGGATGCAAGATTAATATAGATAAATCGATCGTATCTTGTGCATAAGTAGCTAACAATGGAAAAACAAAATTTTTCCATATTTACTAAAACACATAAATTACTTTAAAAATTTAAGAATGGACAATACATAAATACTTCAATTCACATTCAAATTATAACACACATTTTTATACTGATAAGAACAGATACTACACTTGATCTTAGCCAAAAGGCCGAGAAGCGATATAACACACATTTTTAAAATATTAAGCTGATTCTAAAATATATAAAGAAATATATAAAATGTAGAATGTCCAAAGCAATGTTTTAAAAGGAAAGCAAAACTGTCAGACATACACGACATAATTTCAAGACTTGCACTTGAAACAACTGGTTATCTCCACAGCATAAACATCAACAGTGCTTCACACTACATAGAAAAATTCCTTTAAAATGAATTATGAACCTAAATGTAGTAACTAAGATTTTGAAAGTCTTTTAAGAACATAGAGAAGAAAATATTTGCAACCTGATTTTAGGACATGGAAGTCATGAAGAATAAAAAGAAAAGAATGATAAAAGGAATGATAAAATTAAGAACTACTACTTGAAATATTGGGGAAAATAAAAAATAAAAAATGAATACAAATTAAATAAATAAATAAACAAAATTAAGAACTATTCTTCAAAAAAAAAAAAAGCCAAAAATAAAACAAAACAAATTCAACAAAGAAAATATGCAGGCAAGCCACAGAATGGAAGAAATTACAAGCAGAGGGTTAAATTATATATATTATCATATCTAGTATATACTATATACACTATTAGATTATCATTAAAATGGTGGTTTATAATATAATATAATTAATTGCAACATAATTATTATAATCATGTATGTTATAATATATAATAATATGCAACATATAATATACAATTATATATAATATATAGTGATATAATATGATTATAGTATAATTAGTTAGCTACAATTAATAATATAAACAATTTATTATATAAAGCCAGATACAAAAGAGCATCTATTTCTATACTTTAATTCCATTTCTATAAAATGCAAATCAACTTCTCGTGGTAAAAAGTAGATCGATACTTGCCTGTGGATGAAGGTAGAGATTGGGATCATTACAAAGGAGCATAAGAAATCTTTAGGGTATGATAGAAATGTTCTGTATATTGATTTTGGTGGTGGTTTCATAAGTTTATATTATTTTCAAAAGCAACTGAATTGAACAATTTAAAATGATACAGTTTATTATATTTTATATCTCATCAAAGATGATAAGAAAAAATAATGAACTGGGACCATAAGCAATTTGTGGGCTGGGGCTGTGTCTGATTTTTTATTTGGTTTTTTGCTCATCATTTGACATCAGTGCTTGTCATTAATGAGGTGTTCTTTAATGGTTCTTAAATAAATGAATCAATGAGTACATGAATGAATTCCTCAATGTGAACCTCAATGTATTTCAGATAAAATTATTTTAATTTGTCTCATTAAATTGCATTATTTTAGGCATGGATCCAAACTGGATAAATAAGTCTCTGCACCTGTGAGTTATAATAATAACATTTACACTAAATCTAAGATGAAAAAAATGTATCAGTCTTAAACAGCACCTGCCACCAAGTTCTTCCAAAGCACAAAAGCTTCTAGACATTCTGGGATTAAAAGTTAAGACTTTAGAACAATTGGTCAAGTTCAACCTTGATAATTTTGAGACAAGCTAAATGAAAGAAAATGTTTCCCTACCTCTGTAAATTGATAAGTGGCAAGAAGGATCTGAATTCACAATAAAATAACACAAAGTACAAGTATATTTGCTTTGTGTAATGATGCAGTTTCAGGATCAGTAAAACGCTTTGAGGAGCACATGAAAGGTCTCCACACCTACTCCCACACATCGGAGCTTTTTTCAAACAGGTATTGATACTTGGACCTAACTAACGTGGCTGTGATTCTCAAGGAGCATTGCTGAGAGTTTGAGCCATGCTGGATTAGATAAGAGAGAGGGTAAACCTACCTCCCAGAGCAAAGAGTAATGATAATGTTGGGTTCTGGAAAACAAAACTAAACAAAATTAAACAAAATCATGAAGCTCTGTAGCTAAATACAGTTGAATTACAATCACAATCCCATACCTACAATTTGAAATATAAGGAGAGCAGAGAACTTTACTACCTTTAATCTTTTGCCAAAATGAGTAAAAGCGAACAAAGAATGAATTTTCCTTTCATAAGTATCTGATGTGCTTTAAAACTAATGTGAAATGGAAGATGAACAAACTAAGCTTCACCTACACACTTACGGTCATTCTAGATATTTCAGTTCTCAGGATCCATGGTGAGTGAATAGTTTCCCTGGCCTTGGGCTCCTCTAAAAAAGTTTTCCAAGGACGAAGTTTACTGGTTCACTACTTACTGGGAGAGGCAGTGACATTTTTTTGCAGAGGATCTTAAATTCCTTGTTTGAAGTGAGATTAGCATCTGCCCCCTTTGCTTGCAGATCTTTCCTATCAGGCCAGATAAAGGACAGCCACAGTGGGAGTGCAGGAAGGAGGAGAAGGTCCTCCTTGTCCCAGCGGGATCCAAGGAACTGACAGCAAGACACAATCTCTTTTTTTTTTTAAGATTTTATTTATTTATTTGACAGAGAGAGAGAGAGTACAAGTAGGCAGNGAACTGACAGCAAGACACAATCTCTTTTTTTTTTAAAGATTTTATTTATTTATTTGACAGAGAGAGAGAGAGTACAAGTAGGCAGAGCGGCAGGCAAAGGGAGAGGGAGAAACAGGCTCTCCTCCGAGCAGGGAGCCCGGTGCGGGATTCGATCCCAGGATGCTGGGATCAAGACCTGAGCCAAAGGCAGCTACTTAACCGACTGAGCCACCCAGGCACCCAAGACACATTCTTGACCAAACCTGAGGCAGTCTCGTTGGAGCCCTGGTATGAACTAGGTCCTGACCTTGAGCTCTGTCCTTTCCAGCTTAGTCCTGTTTGAACAAGCATCCTGGTGCTTCAGTTTAGTGAGAATTCCCCACCCTCAATATCTAATCAAATTCTTCATTCCCTACCGTTGATGTCTTATCACCCTGGCTCCCTTCAGCAAGACTTCTGTCGAGTCTGTTTAGCTGGAATCCCCCTACCTCTGATATTTCTTCTTAGTAGTTCTATATCCACTGAGTGCCCCCACCCTGCTCCTTGACTATAAATCCCCACTTGTCCTTGTATTTGGAGTTGAGTCCAATCTCTCTGCCCTACTACAGTAGTCCCTCTTGAATATAGTCTTCCTTACCAACTTTAACAAGTGTCAGGAAAATAAAATTTTTTTTTTAAAGATTTTATTTATTTATTTGACACAGAGAGAGAGAGATTACAAGTAGGCAGAGAGGCAGGCAGAGAGAGAGGGGAGGAAGCAGGCTCCCCGCTGA